>JAGXCT010035676.1:0-16341 GCA_022495035.1 Philopotamus ludificatus | reverse complement strand
CGAACCCCTGGGGTTCGATCGAACCCAGGTTAAGAACCACTGATCTAGAATAATAAATTATTAAATATAAAAATGTTAGATAATCCCTGAACTCGATATTTGATATATTATAATAATTGTAATAGATTGTTTAATCATATTTTATTTTTATGAATCGTGTCGATTACTAATGTCTCAGGGTAATCACTTACATTTTTCAAGTGTCCGCGAAAGTATTAAAAAAGACTAAGATCTCTTAAAGAAGACTAAGTCCTCTTAGAGAAGACTATGAATCCTCTTAAAGAAAACTAAGATATCTTAGGGAAGACTAAGATCTCTTAAGAAAGACTTAGATCTCTTAAAGAAGACTAAGATCTCTCAAGGCTATCATCAGTTGGATACTGTTGGATGAGGATGTGCAAAGAAAAATTAAGGCTTAGTTGATTGGGAGTCTTCGATGAAACAATATTCTCCAGTTCTCGTTTGATTCAGCGATGTTCTCTTGGTCTCTACGTCTTCAATAATATATCCGAAGAATTGTAGAAGCGTAGACAGTCCGATCCACTAATTGATTAATTGTTTTTGTATAGGTTTTGGACGATTCGCGTAAATGGTGGAAGGCCCGCAACCGCCACGGCATGACAGCGCACGTGCCTCATACGATCGTCGCACCCCACGCACCCCAAGACGTGTTCAACAATCCGTTATACTCGACTCAAGTAAGTCGGTTCACATTATTTGAATTGTAATCGTCGGAATTTATTATAAATCTGTTTCGACGTTAGGACAACGCGAGGGGCGGAAGCGCGAGTCCGAGAGAAGCGCCCGGCAGCAGCGCATCAGGTAACGCATCACGCTCAGTGGATTGGGTACGTCGTGAGCGTCTCGGGAAGAAAGGAGAATTTAGATATTTTTGATAACGTGTGTGTCCATCTATGCTTTGTTGTGTCCGTCTGCAAAATTCATTGTCCCACAATCGAGCTTAAGACTGCTTTTGGATACGTGTGGTTGTGGTGTTCACGCGCAATGACGTAACAATGTGACATATTTTTTAACAAATATCGGTAAACTATTTTTTTTTTACGTGAGTATCTTAGGTTAAATATATATATCGTGCGCAAATTATATTTCTATTTATGAATATATATATATTTACTGATTAAAATCCGTGGCTTTAGATGAAATTTTTATATTTTTATAAATACGAGACGTTCGTTTTGTATTGGAATTTTTTTTTAGCCTTTGACAATAATTAATACCTCTAATAAGACTGCCTGGTTTTATCCATTTTCAAAACTTCTAGTCCTTATGTATCAGCGTTTCTGTCAATTATATATTTTTAAACGATATTATTACGGCGTGTCTATATATCGCATCATTGAATAATTATTTTTGGTATTAAGAAGTTTTTATTATTACGTTTATTATTATGAATACTTAATGTTGATGAATTATAATCGTTTTTAAATCAATAAGAAAATTATCTCGATATTTTTATAGTCGACGGCAGTCAAATCATATATCTGCCAAATATTGACGTTTGTTATCGTCGCGACAATCTCGTCGATTGATAAATATTTCTCGAATAGATTGTTTATATCACGATTTTGTATAATATTTATTTTTATTTCGCTTTTATATTTGTTTTGTTATATTATATCAGATGGAAGAAAAATTGGAAAAAAATATATATATATTATATGCCTTATGAATTTTTTAATTAAAGATATAGTCTAGCGAATAATGTGTTTTTATATGACGTTCAATATTGTGCTGTTTATAAAAATGTTTATTATTATTGTAATAGATGTAAGTGAATAAAAATATATTGAAAAGCTTTGATCGTTCATTTTTTTTATGGTGATTGATATTTGTGAGCTTTGTATATCGACGCTTTGACGTGCACGCATTCATTCATCGAATACATTATCATCTCGAGGTAAATATGAATCGTATATAGCGCCGACGGGCTCAATAATGTGTTTAATAACGGTTAAAATTGATATTCAGCGCCGCCGCCACCTCCGCCTCCCATCGCACCTCCACCGCCACCACCAGCCTCGGCTCCTACAAGTTCACCGACGTCCAGATATAATACACTGAGTAAGTAAAAATCTCCTTCGCTATCTGATAAAAACCGGGGCTTCGAACGGTTATTTTTTTGTTCTGGTTCAATTAAAAAAATCAGGTTTATTTTGTCCAGCTTCTTTATTTGTATTAAAAATTAATTATCTAGCGTAATTTAAAACATTTTATTCATTCTATTGTAATAAACATACTAAAGTAAAATCCCGTTTTTACGCTTTTGAAGGAACTGATAAAAAAAAGCGTAATTGGAGGAAAAACGTAGATTCTGTGATAGAAACGGGATTGTAAAAATGAACCCAAATAGTGGGAAAACTGTATTTTACTGTATATGAATTGATAAAATAATAATATTCTGAAATAAATCAATTTTTATTTCCGGTTCAGTTCTGGTTGTCGATAAAAAACAGGATTTCGAATGGTTATTTCTTTGTTCGGTTCAATTTTAAATATATATGGATTCAATTGTGGAAAAATGAGGTTTTTTCATTCGGCTCCTAGTGTTTAATTTTTTTAAATGTTTTTATTTGTATTAAAAATTTATTTTCTACTGTAATTTAGAACAATTTATACATTATATTGTAATAAGCATACTACATGAATTGATACGATAATAATACACTGAATTTTTTTTCCGGTTCGGTTTTGGTTTTCGATAAAAAACAGGGTTTCGAACGGTTATTCCTTTGTTTCGGTTCAATTAAATATAGATATACAGATTATTTCTTTGTTCGGTTCCATTATAAATATATATACAGATTCATTTGTGGAAAAAATTAGGTTTTTTCATCCAACTCTGAGTGTTTATTTTTTAGAATGTTTTATTTGTTTTAAAAAAATATTTTCTATTGTAATTTAAAACGTTTTATTCATTCTATTTTAATATGTATACTACTAAGTAATAAGTTTCCTCTAAATCGCTGGTTTTTACAAAATTCCTTGTCAACCAAAGCCTTTATTTCGCTCGGCAATGTGTTATAGATTTACGAAATATATAAATTGACCTTAAAAATATTAGAATTTTGTAGGAAACAGCTATTTACAGGAAACATTATACAAGGGTTTACTGTACATGAATTGATACGATAATAATATACCGATTTTTATTTCCGGTTCAGTTCTGGTTTTCGATAAAAAACAGAGTTTCGAACGGTTATTTCTTTGTTTCTGTTCAATTACATATAGATATAGAGATTCTTTCACAGAAAAAATATGGTTTTCCATCCAGCTCCTAGTGTTTATATTTTTAAATATTTTTATTCGTATTAAAAATCATAATTTAAAGCATTTTATTCATTCTATTGTAATAAGCATACTACATGAATTGATACGATAATAATATGCCGATTTTTATTTCTGGTTCAGTTCTGGTTTTCATTTTTTTTTCCGGTTTTCACTTTATTTTCCGTTTCGAAGTCACGATATTGTTTGAAATATATTATGACGATACTAATACACATCGTTTTAGCATCACGAAGTGTGATGAGCTTAGGATTCGGCGACGACATGCACGACGAATTGAAAATGGTGTTAACGCTACGCGACAAGAGGCGAAACTTAGATTTCTTGAAAACGCCAGACCTCTACATCAATCAGGTACAAATATCTAGCTATTATTAGAACGAATCATTGTGATTAACGCTAATTATTGTAGGCTTCAAATCCGAACGAGGTTCAAGAATGGCTCGAGGCGAAAGCGTTTGATGAAGACGTCAGGAAAAAGCTGCGCGGTGTCTCCGGCAGGGATCTATTCAAAATTCCGCTGACGACGCTGGAAGACTATGCCGGCGATAGAGAAGGACGCCGTCTTCACAGTCAGTTAACGGTGCAGAAGACGGTTTCAGGGGTACGTCTCTTTATTGCAATATACGGTTTTAACTACGTTTGATAATAATGCAATTTTATTTTTGATATTTTTCAGTTCAAAACGACGTCGACTAAAGAATTAGCTGCCAAATTGCAGAAGATGCGCGAGAAAGTCGACGTTTAACGACCCTCTAGTTGAATATTATGGCGTGAATCTAAACACTATCAATGAAAAGCGTTAAATAATTAATTATTCAAGAGTAATAGATCCGTTGAAGACGTTAAAAAAATATTATTTGATATTTTAGAATAAAACTTGTTACAAATTTAATACACAACGCATCCGATTCACTTCTTTTAATGCATCCCACATACAAAAGACGCGTCGAATGCATATTTAATTAATTAGCATTTATAACAATTATTTATTTAATTCTTTTAT
Source organism: Philopotamus ludificatus (assembly GCA_022495035.1). Classification (NCBI taxonomy): domain Eukaryota; kingdom Metazoa; phylum Arthropoda; class Insecta; order Trichoptera; family Philopotamidae; genus Philopotamus; species Philopotamus ludificatus. The sequence continues at coordinate 12,029 of JAGXCT010035676.1, read as the reverse complement.
CACATTCTAATTATTAATTCAACATATTGTAACATTGATGCTGTGTACACATATAAGAAATTGTATATTTTTAAATCAATAAATATATATTTATATAATAAATAACAAAAAAAGATGTGTCATGCAGTCGGAGAGAGGCGGATTGAAAAGCGAGAGTTTATTTTCAAATTTATTTAAAAATAAATCTGTACAAGTACATTTGGACTAATGTTTCAGATGCAATCTAATAATAATAATAATCGTTCACAAACACTTTTTATCACAACATAATTTTTGTTTTGTTCGCAATGCACCAATCCAATTGTATAATAAATATATAATTTTTCTCCCTAATACAGTCTATTTATAATATAATCAAATCGGCTACGATTGAACTAGGCAACAGATCAACACAAGCCGAAAATAAGAACATCACGTAAATAATCTAATACACACCAATTACAATATCATCGGGACAATGTGTCGAGTAACAATTTCATATTTTATTCGCTATGCACTAACTAATACAGTCATTCATACAATGTACTAATTTTATTTAATTAATAATTAAGCTATAACACATGATGTTACGATATAAGAGTATCATGGATTTTTTTCGTATACGTTGTTGCAAAAATCTTACAAAAAAATCCGATTTTGAGGTTAAATAATTGATTAATGACATATATCATCAATAAAATCGATCATAACAACTCAAAATGAGGCCACATCAAGGAAAAATATATTTTTCATGTTGGCAACACTTTTTTCCGAATATCAACATTCATTTGTTTTGTTGCTGTCGGCCATTGTTTTGTGGATGGTGCTCTGAGAAAATTACTGCTGTGTCGCCATGATTTGTCATCGGCAGCAAGATATCAAGTATGTATCGGATCTATTCGTTAAACATCATCGTTTTGACTGGTTATAGAGGCACGTTAGAGGTAGATGAAAACAAATAAATTAATGCTAAAACTTTGTTACATGTATAATTGAAACAAACAATATAAATAAATTATACATCAACGGTTTTAAAAAATATATATATTTACATATGGATGTATATATTAATAAATTAATATTTTAACAAAAAAATCTCGATAAACGTAAATAAAATAAATATAACATACTGGAATGGTAACAGCGTCGTGCGAACCCACCGTCGATAATTAAATAAGATGCGTTCGCACAACGTACAACGATACAAATCTACATATAAATATTATTTTCCATCCTATGCTTAATGCTTAAAACTAAAATATACGTATATAAATAATGCATGAATTTTATTTTTCAATAATACAATCACTATTAATAAATAGATGGATGTATAAAACGATAGTATTGTCAATTGTACTGCATCACTATTGGCACTTTTGTAATAGGCGATACGTATAAAAATAAATTAATTAGAGATTCAACTAAAAATTATTCTGCTGCCTCCGTTTTATATTAAGCACGCAAGCAGATATTTACAATAAATAATTGATACAATTTATCAGCCGCCGTTCTTCCGCTGATTTCATATTAATATTTTTTCTATAACTAATATATATATATAGGTATATTTGAATAGCGAAAATGCCAAAATCGCACCCATTAAAATAATTATAATAATTTTAGACGCGTTCAATACATTTTTATACGTACATACAAATATATTAATCTTTATTGCCTCAACATTATTAAATTTTGTTGATTGATTACACGCACACTTTAAATTATGCCCAATCGGTTGACGTACGACGGGATTCGTTTGCAATCACATTTGTTATAATACTGAAACAATCGTAATATTACTCGGCAGTCTTGCGTGACGTCCGAATTCCGTCTTACGTCCAAACGATACGTGCATTTATTGTCTAACAAACGTCATTTACTTCGTACGATTTAATATAAATTATAAAATGACGGTTGAATGGCTGAAATAATCGATTCTCGGGTCGGTCCATAAATTCTTCATCGGATCCGATTGCGGATAGACTCGTGGAACAATATTTCGTCGGCTGAACGAGCTCGGAAATAATAAACATCTGTAATTCTGTTTTAACCGGCATGAAAAGCGAATATTGTATCATAAGAGAGACGTCGGAAATTAAGTTTTCAGATTTTTAAATCGAAACCAGTCATTTTATAAAAGAGAAATTAAAAAATTACCGATAAAATGGCAACAAATTGTTGATAACGAAGGGAAAATAATAGGCTATCCGGAAAGAAATCCATTTTTACGTACTATCGTTTGTTTCCTTAGACAAAATGGATGTTTGGAAGGTTTTTTTTATTAATTGAGAAGCATTTTCACATCTCCTGTATTCACCAGGCAGATTATTACCTATTTAGATCCTTAGAACGTTCACCGAATAATAATAAAAAAAATGGGATGAAGTAAAAAATTGTTCAGATTAATAATTTGCGTCAACACCTTCCAGCTTTCATAACAAGGTGATTGAAAAATTACTCGAGAGATGAGAAATGGTCGTAAGTAATGAGATCAATTAATTTAATAAGGTACGCGTCTGGGGCCTCATTAATTCGGAGTTGAAGCCCCAAATTTCAGCTACAAAAATAATTTAAGATTTAGCAATATTCTCTAAATTGAATTGACATGAATAACGCTCATCCCTAAAGGTCATGTTTCGAATCATATGCGCGTAGCTATCTTAAGGAAAAACAATGCATCGGGGTCCTAGGAATACAGTAATGCATGGCCCCTCGGCCCCTGATGTTTAATTTTGTTTTTATTTCCGTCTTTACATAAATCTATGTGAAATTAATTATGCAAAAAATACGTGTAAGGGTAGAGAATATAATATTTTGAGGGAGGGGGCCTCAAAATTGAATTGCGCCTGGGGCCTCTCGAGTGCTAAATCCGCCACCGTTTTAGAATAATATCTGTAAATAAATTTATGATTAAAAGAACATGGATTTTTTACCAGATAACCTAATATTATCGATTCAAAATCAATGAAAAACACTCACGAATTTTTGGACCGACCCAACATTAAAATAATCGTCTATTTGTATTTTTATAACATTTACAAGATGAATATCTCGTGTAAATTTATTTTTAACTATATTTTGACACTGTCGATCTTATCAAGATTTTACGTGCTCACAATAAATATATTTTTATCAACGAGCGCTATTATTGCTATCGCATCTTTCAATTATGTCTGATAAAATATATATTTATTAATCACAATACGAAATATATTTTATTAAAATACATTTACATTAATAATAGCATTATGAATGAAATACGTATTAAAATAAATAATAATTATGCTTAAATTTATATTTAATTACTAAAAATGCTTAGGTTTTTTTTTACGACAATAGTCAAACTATTAAGAAAAAGTCCGGCTCTTTCTCGCACTATCATCTCGTTGAAAAAAAATTTAAATAATCATGCATAGCATATTATACTAAAAATTTATTTTATTTACTATTAAAAAAATAAATAATGATTTATATATACTATGTTCATAATGGGTACGATTTTTTATTTTAATATAATGACCTTGTATAACAATGCGCTCTCTCAAATATATTTAGTTTTCTTTTTTAAATAACCGCACAGCCTCTCGAAACGTTGATGTACATCGTGACACGACGAGATCAAAGAAAATTTTATGTGTATGAAATATAAATATAGCATCTATAGACGTAATGAGGAATTTTTAGTTGTCTTATATTTACTCTTAGGCAACAAACGAAAAGGCCGATGATTCAATGTATCGATAGGATCAATATACATATTTTTATGAAGGCCATTTTGTGAATTTTTAACTAGGTGAAAAATAATGGATATCTTAATACGTAAATCCGCCGATCAACACCACAGATCACAGATTATTTTAATTTACCGTTTAAATGAAATAAAAATTCGCGCGAATCAATTCGCAAAGAGACGAGATCGTCGATTCGTTTATATATATATATATATATGGACGTTTCACGGAGACCGTCTATACTTTCAATAAGACATATAAAAAGATATGCTCCTTCGGGATATGTTGAACATTTCTCCGACCCCACTCGGACAATCCACCTCTCTTCTAAATTGACACGTGCAATAGAAACGTTGATAATTGTATAAAAATAGGACGTTATGGTGTTGACGGCTTATACCATTCGCACATAAATATTATTTAAGTGGATTGCATTCGACCGCACTCATACGAATACTGTTGTTTTTTTTTATCTTTCATCATCATCATCTTAATTGATAATCTTACAACTAATAATGTCAAAAATTATATCATCACAATGCATACTTAACAAAATAATTGATTATTAATTGATAGTTTGTAACGTGTATTTGTTTAATCGGCTCCCTCTCCGTATTCCTCTCCTATTATCACCAGGATGAAGAACGTAAGTCCGAGGAACACCGATCCGAGTAAATCTCCCAGCGACGTCAGATACGGAATCGCCGAGTTGTCGGGATCCATGCGACACTTCCACATCTGATGTACTATGACGTGCGCGACGTACAGCAACACCATTACCTGAAACGAACATGCGTCGGTGAATAAAAATGAATATATAAAATGGGATTTGTATCTGATCGTCGATATTACCTGCAAGGTGGCACAAATTACGTAGGATATTCCGAATGCAAATCCTATTGTGACCTGCGACATGAACATGTAATCGGCGGCGAACATAAAAACGATTTGGCCCGAGATCGCCAGGACTATGAGCATCCTTGCCGTTCTCGCCGTTTGCGCTGGAATTGCACGAACGATTAATATCACATCCGTTGATTGGAATATGTAATATTACAGCGGGACTTCGAACCGGAAAACACTTTGTAATTTCGGGTAAACCGGTTATATAATATCAGTTTTTTGGGAAGGGAAGTCAGATTATGGCGTTATCTCATACCGCACAGATGTCTAGTAGAGAAATTGGGAGAGCAGCTGGTTGCTCCAATGCTACTGTGAACATAATTTAAAAAAATGCAGATTCAGGTGATACAGGTCGCCTGAAAGGTAGCAGAGCACTCCGTTGCTGAGGCGGATGTATTTGCAGAATCAGGTTGTTTAATGGTCCGACAGCCAACGTAAAAGCTATTCCTAACGAAGAAGGCATATTCTCCGACAAAAGCAAATTTAATTTGTTTGGATCGGATGGAATTCAGTTTGTGAGGCGTAGATCTGGAGAGTAGACGCACCAAAACTGCCTCCGAAGGACTGTGAAGCACCCAGTTGGCCAAATTTTGATTCGGGGGTGCTTCTCATATTTTGGAATGAGAGAATTCTCGTTCATCAACGGAACAGTTAACTTTGCGGAGTACAAATCCATACTGGAGACCCTACTTGATGATGTAATTTTCGAGATGACGGATTTCGACTTTGCAGTGGTCAGGGAATTCGCCAGATCTGAACCCCATTGAGAAGCTGTGGCTCATTATGGCGGGTGAAATACACAAAAGAAAGTCTACGAATAAAGACAATTTAATTAAAATAATAGAAAAAGTATGGTATGAAGGAATTTTAATTAAGATTTATAGGCTTTAGCGGACTCTATGCCCCAGAGTATTCATCACATGATAAAGAAAAAAATAAGACTTTTATTAGTACCATAGAATACTGATACGGTGATTAAATAACTTAAAAAATGTAAGGTGTCTATTTTAGATGCAATGCAATTGTTTTTGTGAAGCTGGAATCGACAAGAAATCAAAAGACGAAATAAAAGATATGGACCACAATGCCGTTGATGGATTGGTTGATGGATAGGATAACTAATTTCTAACGAACCCTCGAAAAATTATGTGAATCTTGACTTTACTGCATTGACATTCCAAGTTATGGAAATTACTCTCCGACGCAGAGCTCCCTGATGCAGAAGTGGTAAACCCGTTCTATCCAATTCTAACATAAGAAGATGCTATGCAGTATATTGAGGGCCTTAAAAACTATTTTACATTGAAGATATGCACAAGAAGAATCCTTTCAAGGTATCAATTCAATTTTCATTATCCCCTCCATGTTTTCCGAGTTTTTACATTTTTTTTTGTTAGTCCCTTCAAAAACGTAAAGACTCACTGTATTTTTTTTAATCAGAGGTAATTTTCATCTTCTTCCATTATAAATAAATATCGTAAAAAAAATCAAAGAACCCTGTATCCTGTCATCATTGTCAAAACTATGTCCCTTTGATTTTTTCTATTAATCCAGCTAATGAAGATTGAAAGACTCGTTTAAAAGAAGATAGTATCACTGTTTTTCAAGCAAGTCGAGAATGGCTGGTTCGACAAATTTAAATGAGGCAACCTTTATATAATATTAAATTGGCTGATGCAGATAAAGAGATGCTGCAAAAGAATATATTTCCTCATTGTCCAAAATTATTGTAGATGGAGAATATTCTAGTCAAATATTCAATTTAAACGAGATGGTTTTATTTTGGAAAAAAATGAAGGAAGAATCATTTGTCTGTGGACATAAACCTTCTAAAAACCGGTTGAGATTGCCTCTTGCTGGAAACTTGGCTGGTGATTTGAAATTAATGCCAATTTTAGTCTATGAGCAGAAATTCCCAGAGTATTAAAAGGGAAAGATTGATTTTTCAGAAACCAATTTAAGTTTTAACCAATATTACCAATTTACCTTTTAGTTTTAATTAGAAAACCAGAACAAATAAAATAACGGTTCGAAGCCCCGGATTACAGTATCGATAAATACGCACTTCCATGAAACAGTACTTTCCATGGCCAATCCCATACTCGAGCTCCCTCCGGCAATATTCCTGGAAGCGATCCCCGATGCAACATAGTGGATATCCTCGACGAATGCACCGACACCAAATTACCACCGATTCCGTTAACAATCGGCTGAAATACAACAAACCCTGTGAACCTATCCACCGCTTGATCGAGCACCATACCACCGAGCCTGTAAAAACCAAATTGTTATCATTCACATTCGCTTATAATAATATACGTGTGTATCGAACGACGATTACCCGCTGATGAAGAGTGCGGATATGACCGGTGTCCATCCCGTCGTTAAAACGGGCCTAGTATATTTGTTATGCAAAACGACGTAAACCCACACCGGCAAAATTAATACATACAATGCCAACACGACGCACGGTAACCAAATATTATTGTCGGTAACTATAATAACACACGATTAATAAATGCGGATTCAATGTATTATTAAAAAAAACATAAAAGTAATCACTCACGCAGTACTCTATATAAATAGGATGCCGTGATGGATAATACCGTGATTGACACGACGTCGCCGATCGAGGCTGCGAGCGGCGTCGCAAGATTATCGGGATTCATTTTAAATCGATGCGATAATATTATGACGGTAACAAGCACAAAATCTGTAACGATAAATTAAAAATTAAAACGGGCTCCATATTTTTGATCATATTTAGAAAAGTGTAAATAATTGCCTAAAACAAAACAAGTGGTCGTCGCAGTGAAAACGGCCGACGCCGTCAGCAATAGTACATTTGTGACGCTGAACTCTTGATCGACTATTGCGTTTACTGCTATGGCAAATAGTGAAACAATAATCGCCGCAACAATCGCTTGAACCTGCAATATTATTGTTTACGTTATAGTATCCAAATATTACGCCAGAATAATAAATGACGTACCTGCACAAGAGATATGTTGCCGACGACCATGCTCGTTATTTCTCGTATGGACGTCATGTTACCGAGATTCGCCTGCGTGGACAATCGAGACGCCAAACACATATCCAGATTACCTGTCGAGGAAAGCACAAAATTTAGCATTTTTCTAACTACTTCAAATATTAGTTCAGTGCAATATCATTATTCACTGCTTTTGTAACTTTCAGGATCAGGGTTCGTGGTTCTTGAGGAGTGAATCCTGATCCAGATCGTTCAGGATCAGGGTTCACTCCTCAAGTTCCGTCAATACATCGTTGCTCATTTCCGCTGAATGACTGTTAATCAAACTAAAGAAATCCTCTTCCTTTAGATTTAAATTTAGTTCTTTGGTCATTTCAACAAGATCTTGAATAACTACGTCAACTTCTTCAGTAGGTGTACTACTATCCTCAACCAATCGGGGGATGAGCTTATCCCATACGTTACTCATGATAGATTTCACAACTTCACTCCACGCATCAGCAATATTATAACCAGCTCTATAAGTCTTGTACTCTTTCCAAAACTGGGTTAACTATTTTCCGTTCTGTCCACCAACAGCTCTAACTGCTAGCCTAAATGTATTTCGTAGATAATACTTTTTAAATGTATGTATTACGCCTCGATCCATTGGTTATGTAGTGGTCACACTGTGAGGACCTCCGGACAATGGGAATCGTTATAGCTCCGATCCTTTATCGGGGACGAGCAGCCCGCTACAGTACCGAAAGCCAGGCCATCTTCAAAGCCTTAAGCCATTAGCAACGAGATGCTTATATGCCACAAATACTAAAATTACAAGCAGCTGTAGAATATTAGCGGATGGCCACTTAGAGCAATTAAATTTTAATTGGATTTTTTATCAAATATGACAAAAAATGTATTACCTGGGATCCTTGCTAATCCATTCTCACGAAACAATTGATCAGGAAGGGGAACCGTCTTGGATATAAATAGAGCACCCCAAGTCCCAAACGTCAGAGTCCGGGTTTACCACTGAAATCCGAGTGTAGATCGCAAGATCCCGACTGAGCTATTTACGCTCATTGAGAAGAACACACTCTCTCCGATACGAACAACAAGTTGACCTTCTGCACCCGCTAAGGATAGCCCTCTTGCTCAGCAAATTTTACGCTTTCGAAGTCCTTCTTCGCAGTAAGTCACCCACATTGAAGCCGGCGAGACGCCCTTCACTGTATCGGACAACAGCCAACAGTATAACGTCAGCCAACAGAATAAGTAATAAATTAGAAGTGGTTTGATTTTGCAATCTCCAACAGGATTTCCACCGAGTAAAAGTGTTAGCCTATCTTTGAAGACCTTGAACTACAGCAAAGATTTTTCTTGTTGGGATTTATATGACCGATCTGGCATTTTTTTCCAATATAGGCCTGTTTCATTCACATTAAAAATTTGTTGTAGTAACTCTCGATAATTTTTTTAGCCCCCTCCGAGTCTGTAGTGTCAGCTTCGCCCATTATTTTAATATTGTGTAGTTCAGAAAGGCCTCTCAACTTTTCGTGGCTTGCAGTAGATGTATAGCTATCAGCACTCTCGACATTTTTACGCTTACATTCCTGAAAAAGTCTTAAGGATTTCTCCTGTATGAGCATGAGGCTTATTGGAATTTGATGTTGCTGTATATCTTCTATCCATGTAATCAGCAATCTTTTCTTTTGTTCATACATGTAAGTGTAGCATGCAATATTATTATTCACTGCTTTTGTAACTTTCGCGTTTTTAAAAATTGCGTAAGTCCAGAATCGTGTAAGTCAACGACTGACTGTAATTATATTACAATGTTGTCGAGTGTGAAACAATGTATTCGGATAGTTGCGGTATCATTAAACGTCAAACAAATAGATGTGTGAGATTTTTATGTCACTCGTTCATCTATCATAATTGTATGGCAGTAAACTTTACGGCGTAGATTAAAGTTATTGCCGTTATAGACTATTGTCATATTGTCGGAAGTAAACTTATTATATGCGGAGAGTTTTAAGCGACGGGTGAAAAATATTTGTGCAAACGGAATTTATCGAAAGGACGTGTTTGTTTTTTTTTTTACCTTTTAGGCCTGATAACGATGGCACGAGCACAAAAATGGCAGACACGTGCGTAAATACTGGCCATGACTGAAAAATTAAGATATCGTTAATAATTTAAATAATTTGATATTGTAAAGCTCGACGACTGAGCGTACCTGCACTTGACCGAGGACGAGTCCGGCTCCAATGGTTCCAATGCCCGCTATAAAAAAGGGTACTCCTACTTGCATCAACGTGCTCCACCATTTTTCCTCCTTGCTCTGAAAAGATAAACGTCGAAGGATTTATTTAACAAACCTGTCTTGTCTGTTGATACTAAATCATAGTCAAACACGAAACAAAAGCTAATTGCATATACACCGTTGTAATTCTGTTTACTCGTGCCACAGACAATGTAAATTTGCATTGAAAAATGTAACACGGTGATGTTCTGGTATCTTCCCGACGAGATAGACATGCAGAGTTTCCGTTGGCGGTGTCGTTCAATGCCAACGGTGTCGTAAATTTTATTTTATTCAAAGCGAAAAACCAACACGGTTTGATTTCCATAATCCGGTTTATTAAACCATCGCACCTCAAATTTGAGACAAAGTGGCGGCCGTGTCGAACACGAAGGCATCTGAACAAACATTTATCATCGCGGGTGTCATCAAATTAGCCTAGTCAGATAGATTAATGTATTGATATGCATTCATACTCGCATAGATTAATTCCTAATAACCAATAATTGGTCACATGAGCGGTAATTTGTGGCCGATACATATTCATGGATTAGTAATTGAGTCAATTTCAAACAGTTCGACGACGGTTTCGCCGAAACAAAGAATCGTACTACGCATAAATATATACATATATATATATACGAGCCAAACCCCCTTCGGGAGGGTAAAATCCGATACCAAAAAGGTATAAGAGAGGGAAACTCTTTACAAAAAACTGCATACCAAGACGGCTTAGTCCCCGCGGTATGGATACGAAAGGGGAGCCCAGGGAAACTCAGGTTCCTTTAGCTTCGACTGCCATTCGAGAGTCTGGTAAGATCCATATGTTCAGCGAGTGAGTGTCTTGTGGTTGGCAAATGATGATGATGATGATGATATGTATTATTACCTGATGGGGATTGTGGTCGAGGGGTGATTTGTTGTTTTCGACGTCTCCGTTGGCACTCGGTGCTGTGGCGTTGGTGGTCGCGGAGCTTAGCGACACCATGTCGAGAGTAGAACTACTCCCTTTCTCATCTAAAAAAAAGAGCGATGATACATGTTAAGCACTTACACGATATCTTAAAAAAAATATATAAATATTAATGTATAATTTTGCATTCATAGATTCTATTCAACGTCGACTGTTGTGGAAATATAAATACGACAAAAGAAATAATATTTATGGAAGAGTTGAGCGCACCAACAAAATATTCCAAAGAATAATATTTATCCATTGTGCGAATGCAGTGCAACGTTGATTGAAACAAATATTAAGTTTTGGACGAAAGCAGGAAGTAGCGCACGTGTGTCAACAGATTCACAGATCGCGTCGAGTCGATCAATACGATTCATGACAATCGATGAATCCGCGTTCCATGCACTCGGCACACGTTCATCGTCGCTTAAATGTCACGTGATACAATAAACGAGTTATTTACGGACATTATCAGAGTAATTGCTGTTACAATGCAACGCAAGATTATCCTTTTAATGCTGAAAAATATAAGAAATATTATAATAATTGATCGTCGGACATAATTGCGCGAGTTTACGTCGTGACAATCCTCGTCTATTGTCATATGTAGGAACTAAAAATGATTTTTTTTAATGATATATTACCGTCGTTAAATTTAATAAACAATCTTATCAACAATTAGCTGAAATTGATTGCAATCAATCAGAATCATGAGACACAACTATCGTTATCTAAATATATCGGATATAGTTTCGTATTTTATTCTCGACATTCACAAAAAATATGTTCAATTTATTCATCATAAATTTGTAATGCAATTTGACATACATATATCAGTGTTCCACAACCTTTTTTCAATCACAATACGTCAACACTTTTTCTAGCACTCGTATTTAAAAAAAATGATTTTAATCACTCGACATTTTTTTATATTCAAGTATAAAGTGTAATCCTGAGTATTTTTTTATGTATAGTTCGTGGCAACGACAGCGCTGCATGTGTATGTGTGTTATGGCACACCGGTTGTAAAGCACTGATGCACGTATACTTATGACAATTTATTCCTCTGCTTGTTATTGAAAAATATAATAATCGTTATTAAAAAAAAAGAACATGTTATACGGGTCCGGCCAAGTGTTTATCAATATTTTTAACGTCATTCGATCTCTCGTATATATA
>JAGXCT010035675.1:21892-49056 GCA_022495035.1 Philopotamus ludificatus | reverse complement strand
TCGCTTCTATGTCGCATTTATCGCAAAATGCGATAATCACGTATCTCTAATTATTATATTAAATTTATTGACATTGAATATTTATTATTTTTAAATGTTTGATGTTAAATCGAACCGTGTGCTGTAGGATATGGAGGGTAGTGAGTAGTTATGAAATTTTAATTTGGTTCAGACTTTTGTGTGCAAGTGTGTGTTTGCGGACGGAAAAATGGCGGTGTGGCAACATGAACAGGGGAGACGAGGAGGAGCCAGGAGAGGGGGAAGGAGCGGGGAGTCGGGAGGGAGAGAGGGGGAGGCTCCTCTGAAAGAAAAGCAGAGGAAAAGAATGGAAAGTTTTTGAAATAGCCGAGCTGCTAGGGAGAGACTATGTACGATTGGCTGGGTCTCGACATGGATCGTGCGCCACTTTTACTCCCCGCACACACGCAAACACCCCAAAAATGTATTTAAATATTATTTTTTTCTCGCAAATCTTGACGTCTGAAGGTTGCCCGAAAAAATTACTACATCGTTCCCTCGTATTTGTGTATTAACCACAGCGCCATTGAAACGCTCTACGCATAACTGTGAAATATTAAATGAAATCCGAATTTATTGTACTCTAAATATTTATGACTATAATGAATGGCTCGAGTATCGCGTTACGCTTCTGCATTGTGCGTATTATTTATTTTTTTGCGAACACGATGCGAATAATGTGCAACGTGCTCCCAGATCCGTTCAAATAGAAAGGCGCGTTAGAAATAATATCGGGTTACGAGGGCGTAATATTATGGCTCTCTAACCTGAATCCTATCCTCTGGCAGGTCAGTCTTGAGGCTCAGCATCTCCCTGGCGTACACGTCTGGGTAGTGGGCATCTTTGAACGCCTTCTCCAGCTCGTCCAGCTGGTACGAGGTGAAAATTGTTCGGCTGCAATGTTCAATAAAAAGGCAAAGGGTAGTCAAGGATAAAAAAAATTAGCATTTTAATAAATATTGAGGATTGATCAAGAAGAATATATTAATCTGCCTAAGATTCACTCACCTATGGCGCCTTTTCTTTTTCTTCTTTTTGTTGAAGCCATTTATTCCGTCGACCGTGAAATCTTTGCTAGATTCTAAAGGCGATATACCTGTAAAAATATACAATAATTGAATTACTCATTTCGATCAGAGTTTGAATGGCAGTAATGCAACAAAAACCATTGTCGAAGATTATGGGACAATTTTCACAGCAAAAAGATGTCAGATAATATTTAAAAGACGACCCGTAAAATTCGACAATAACTTGCTGAAGAACCTTGTGGTGTTAGATACTCGGCAAAACATTGAGGAATTATCCCAAAATCTTGCATCTCCGCGGTCCACAGTGCAGAAGCACCGTATGAGTAAATCTTTTCAGGTCGATGCAACACTGATTAAGGAGCAAAAAAATAATAATCTGAGCAACGTCGAAAATCATCTCAAAATTAACATAGATAATGTTTTTTTTATGTTTAATTAACGGTCTTTTCGATACCATATTATGTGGAGCAATTTCTATTCGATTGAGGGGTGAGCTCGAGATTGACGACCCCACCTCACAAAAAATCAATTTGTCTAGAAATCGCTATCAACAGAGACTGGAGTCGGACCATTAAAATATTTCTTTAAAAAAAAATAAGTCTGGCTCCGCATTTTTATTGTTAATGATACAGCAATGTCTGCATTTTTCTACGAAAAAATATTTGCACAATCCTCCTGTGTTTAGTTATGTCAATAATTCACATTTAAAATATTAGCAATAGAAGAAAAACATATTATTTGAATAATTAGTAATGTGACTGTTGTGATCTTTATCGAAATAATATATATTAGCTATTCTTAGAAAGCATGGTATTATATTGCACAGATTACAATTTAATGATTTCTTTATTTATTGAAAAAAATAGTCCAAATGATGTAAATATATCTTAAATATTTAATTGCTGATTGTTTCTTATGAGGACTAAGTTTGATCAACTTCTGCGTAAATGTATGAGTTTATCTCGACCACTTTAACTGTTATTATAATATCCTTTTATTTATTAGCAAAAAATAGCGAATAATAATGTCATTCTATACTTAAATCCCTAAAGAAGGAGACTTATTTACAATTTAATAGAATAAATCTATTGATTTTGTGCGAAGTCTCTATATTTAGTATTTAGTAGATTTAATTTGTGCAATATATTGCGTCTCTTAAATAATATAATCTCTTTACATGGGTATGTAGATAATTATAAAAATATTCTTATGTTTATTGATAAGATTAATATAATCATAAAAATATTTCTCTGGAAGAATGGATCAATAGTGAAAAGATAAATATGGGTAGATTGCATGAAAATCTTTTTGAATAAATATTATATTATATAAAAATAGATACGTAGCTAACATTTTTAATTTTTAAGAATATTTTATAGCAGTTATACTCAACACAAAGTCTTTAAAGTCGCAAAAAAAGCTATATGTTGTTTAATTTTTATTGTCATATTTATGCAAAGCAAGATTTTCTGATATAAACAATATTAAAAGTAAAATTCGCTGAAGAGGATGTCTGTTTAAGTCTTTCCACTCTGTCCACTTTTAGTCGTATCTATGAGTTACTCTCATTATTAACCCTTTCAATGCGGCGGGTCTAAACACGATTCTGCATCTGAGTGCGGCGCCGTTTTGGACCAAATTATTTTTATGGCGAGGTAAATTTGTATTCACCGTTTACCCCTATATTAGAGCATTTTCCTATAAGAAATTTATGCAAACATCTTGATTAGGATATGTTCTTCCATCTCAACTAAAAAAATAAACTCGATTCGATTTATTTTCGTAATAATGATTCGAACAAAATATCAATTGCTTAAACAGAGATTAAGTGAGAAAAAAATGGGAATGCGAATCAAAATCAAAAATGCGAAATGCAATTTTCTTATACCATTACATCCGTACACGTGTATGTGGAACATAATGTACGTGGAACACCCTTTACAACCCCTGAGCCGAGATACGTCACCGATACTACTGCGGAGATTTGAATCGTTACGATTCATATCTACATATTACATGGTTCCTATAAATTTATTTTGGCGTTGTACATTTATTGATAGTTGTGTTTTATTAGCTGATTTTTAAACAAAACACCATCACTTTAACTCGGTCTAGCTTCATACGTAAATCTATCGCTAAAGTTTTAAAGAATCTCGCGCATGTACGACATGCGGCCGCACCCTGGACACGATTTGTATGCGCATGTACGTCATGCGCCCCGCACTGAAAGGGTTAATGAATGAAAAGATGAATAAGAAGTATCTATATGGTTTGATGTGATCTTTTTTTTAATAATATGATGAAAAAAACCTCGTTTAAATTGTTTGTTGGAAAAGGGTAAATTTCGAGTTTTTATTATTATTTTAAATAAATATTAAGATAAAAATAAATATATTTTTTAAACTTTTTATTAATTTAACAAATAATCTATATATATATCTTGAATTTCTTCGAAATTTCTCTGCAGTTTATCTAGTTTTTAATCCATTTCTTAATTATTTTCAGTCATTTTTTTTATTTAGTAGTGAAAATCAAATATGATACTTTTTACTTCGATTTCTTTTTCTTAAAAATTGCTAAAACAGTAACTGTTTTATATTATATTTTTTTTGATTTTCTTGTGTATATGAAAAAAATCCATTGTGAGCGTACGTCATCGCCCCAAACTTAGCAATCGTTTAAGATCAAATCGACGTATGCCGTAATTCGATTGGGTCCCGTCGCCGATTAGTGTCATCGGATCGTGACGTCATAGCCGCCAACCCCTAACGAGCCCGTATCGCTTCATCGAGCGGGCAATTTGCGAAATCACCGTCGAAATTTATCGTCTAATCACAAACGTGCCCCTTTGAGATCGACAAAAAGCGCGAGCCGATCGCTACCGGGATCGATTCTGGGCACGTGGCCGCAAGAGCCAAATTCGCGGGCATGATCGGCCTCGGTATTTGCATACAGCGGCCCTCGAGAGGCACGGGCCCCGCCATTGGTTGGCGGTAATACCTACCAATTTGGCGGAATTTCCGCTCAGAATAATTTTAAATTGCCAATTTTCGTGTAACGCTCGTTTCCTACTCCATTCTCGGCGGGAGTACACAATCCCGGGAAAAATGAGGACAAATAAACGCGGCGGGAACGGTGCAAGGAATTGGGCATTAATGGATTCCCCGATCGATCCGAAAATCCCTCCCGAATGAAAATTTTAAATTACAGATACGTATGCGTCTCGAGACGGGCGCAGATAATTCGATATTCGAATGCTAATTTCAAATCCGCGGAAAGGGAAGTCGAATTAATATTAATTTTATCCCAAATATATGTAAAACAAAATCAATGACGTAAATTGCGTGCGGATAATAAATAATTTCATTGAAAAATTTCAAGAAAACAGAGTCATCCTTTGATTTACGCGGTATTGTTTTTGCGCAATATAAAATATGGCGTCATAATCCTTATGCAGCTGTATCTATTTCTAAGAACTACAACATCTGTGTCGACCAATTAAATGTATTAATAATATTAAAATTCAGTGTTTTGTATTTACCGCCAATTTGTTTTTACGCGGTTTTTTAATTATTACAAGTATTATTTATATACAGGGACTAATCCATATACACTGCGGAGCTGCAGCATCCCCAAGGGAAAATATATTTTGATATATTAATATATATGTGTCTAATGATTGTATATTATGTATACGAAAATATAAATTAAATTCATATATAGTGACTACCCGTCATTTAGTGTAGAGCAAGAGCGTTGTTTACTTATCAGCACTACCAGCTTTGTGTATTGGGTGGATGCGGAGCGGCAGCGGGGGTGGGGGGTCTCCTCGCTAAGCGCTGTGTTGCGCTGCAACTCGTAGCAGTCCCGCGCCATCCATACCGAGTCACTTTTTAAACATATTTTTTTTATTTTTAATAATCCGCAGTACCCCTAAATGTATTACCCACGAGCCGCCACTGTTTATATATAATAGTATCTATAATTAATTATATGCAGAATGAATAATACACTTTTATTGAGTACTCAAAAATCATGACGTATTTAAATAAACGCTAAAAAAAATATATTTGTTTACACATAACTTATCAACTTAAAATTTATTTAAATATTAATACAAAGTAGTAATTTTAAATATATATATTACTTAAATTTGCAATACTCAGTTAATCCAACATTTAGGCTTTTTAAACATATATTATTAATGGAATATAAAGAGAGAAGCATAGAAAAAAAATATATATAATATTATACTTTAGATAGGATTTTAAATTTTTAATAAAAAATAATAAAATTAGTAGGACCACATGCTTTTTTACTAAAAAGTTTAATTATTATGATTAATTCCATTAAGGACATAAAAAAAGAATGGAAAATTTCACCATTAAAAAATGATTAAAACGGATGCGTTTATTGTTACACAGTGAAATAATATATGTACAACTAAAAAAATGAGAAAATCATTTAATTTAGTAATAAAAACTATTCTAAATATTATTATGTATATTTTTTTAAACGATAGTCTCCGAAACGTACAATGTTTGATCATAAAATACGCGGAGTTTGTTTTATTTTCCAATTTGGGGTATAGAAAGAAATTGCAGTGGGCTATGTCTGGCGAATATGGAGGCTGAGGCATTATATTATTATTGTTTTACGACATTTTTTTTTATCTATTTCACATGTAAAACTCATAATACCTTTTTGATAGCCAATAATAAAGTAATATGGCTATGAATTTCAGATGCAAGATTTTTGGCCATATATATTTTAATCCTTTCCACTTTATCCACTTTTAGTCGATTCTATGGGTTACTCTCATTATATGTTTTCTACAAATTTATTAAAATATATATTCATTGGTAAAATTAATAATAATCCGACTAAAAAAAGCCATTATTTTTTTTTTTAATTAAATACTACTAAACTTTGCTAAAAACTCTTTTGGTCCAATACGTCTGGCACACGTAGTGGAAAAGGTTAATTCAATTATGATTTATTATTTTAAACGCTTTAATCTTTACCCTTAGATAGAAAATATATAATTTATTCAGCCTTGTATGTCTCAAATCTTGTATATAATCTTACATTTTATTATAATATAAATATCAATTTATCTTCTATAGATGATGACAAAATCATAAGGTCAATGCCTTATAAATTATTTTGCGCCATTGTGGGGTTCACTCCCTCCACTTATCTAGGCCTAAATAAATGCATAGACATGTTTCTCGCTTTGAATTTATTAAAAAATACTACGCGGTATTTCCCGTATGTATATTAAGTATTCATAAAATTGCATAATTATATATAAATAAGGATCTATATGTGTATAAATTTTATTTAAGTATTTAAGCCCTTATTCATTTATTTGGCATACGTATAGGCATAATGGCATATGGGCATAAGAAGGGGGAGTGCAAATTCAGAATCACCTGTGTACGCCATCTTTCTTTTGAACAGGGGAGGGTCGATTTCACCAATGCCACGAAAATAAAATCGCGCGTAAAAAAAAGAAAACGCGCACCAATTAAATCATTCACAATTGCGCCGAAACGGTTCGCGCAAAAAAAAACTTTTAATATTTCCGATCGCTTCAATTGAAATCGGGGAGAAAAAAGTGGTATTCCCCAAAGCAGTTATCATTCTGACGACATAATACCGGCCGGGATCAATATCTCAGGGTAGAAATATTGATTTCAAATTTAGCAGAAGCTCGGCTCCATTTGGCAGCCTCGGTGAATGCCAGGACGGAAATCCAATATTGGATCCGCTCATTCGTGAGGAAGCTGGCTCTATTAGGAGCCACTTCATGGCGAGGCAGACTCTACAAAAGCCACGAGCAATTTGCATGCTTGCCACGATACAAAATAAACCACAAATAAATGTATATCGGAAATCAGATGGAAATTGCCAAAAAAAAAATATCCGATGATGGCAACCGAGAATTTAAAGATATCTGAATGCAGCATTCTTATTATGCTGAAAATTATCGTCGTAAATATATATATATTTAAGTAATTCTGATACAAACATACCTGATTCATCAAAAAGGCGCGAGTGTTGTTTGAGTATCGGAAGCAGGGAAGTTCCAAGATACCTGCTGTCTCCTGTATGGGAATATTTATTCAATGTTTTAAAATAATCAAGAAAAACAATATTTAATTAAACAATACATAGATGTCACTGTGCATAATTATATTAATACATAAATAAGATATGAGATACGTTCCAGAGACTTGCGTGTAATAAGATATACAGATATATGATGTGTTCCAATACTTAAAATCAACTGGACGAACACTACATTTTATTTAGATGTAGTCGATATGTAAAAATGGGTTATTGGTTTCGTCATTCAAAAACAACTTAATTTTTAGCAGTATTTTTGAATTCTTAATTTTTATTTAAAGATATATATGCCTTTTTTACGCGGTAGATATGTTCCCAAAATGATTTATTTATTTATTAAAAATAATAATTGCGTTATAAAATACATGTTATACATTATTCATCATCATCATCATCACTTGCCAGTCACGAGGCTCTCACTCGCTGAGGGCATGGGCCTTACCTGACTCTCGCATGGTAGTCGAGGCCAAAGGAAGCTGAGTCTCACACGTGACGTGAGGGCTCCCTTTCTGTGTCCATATCGCGGGGACCCGAGCCGTCTTGGTATGCGGTTTTTTATAACGAGTTTCCCTCTCTTGGCCATTGATGGCATTGGACGTACATCTTCTACCATGTTGGTATCGGATTTTACCCTCTTAACTGTGTCCAGGCAAGTAGGAGGGAGTTTGCCTCGGTATTCGTTTGTTCTCTTCTCTAAGGCGTTATCTGCTTTTAACGAGTCACGAGTGACGAGTAGCGTTATACGTTACTCGTCATTAATAAAAACATTATTAATTATATAAATATTAATTTTAATAATTAAATTAGTTACAAAAAAGAGTAAAATATTCAGTTTTACAAATACAAATATTCCTATTTTTTATATTCTTATTTTTCTTTGTTTTCAAGCAGTTTTATTAAGTCTTCCATTATTTTATATTAAATATTAAGGGTATAGGATAGGGTTAAGTGAATTATAAGAGAGGGAGAGTGAATTTAGAAGTCTGATAATGGACTTAGATTTTTGTGATAATTTTTCATGGATATAGTGAGCCAGGAATAGATCTTGAATGTCTGATCGAAACCAACGGCGTCGCCCGATGGGGTATTTAATATGAAAATAGACCCCAAGCATTTCAAGTCAAGATATTGAAGAATTATTCATCAATATCTTGACTTAAAATGTTAAAAAATGGATTATTTTAGGAATAAAAATTCATGATATACTTCAAAGCCGCTTTACCGCGAACTCGGCGGTGTCCCGTCACGTACTGAGGCACGCCGCTGTCTCAGAGTTCAGTTTTACTCGCACTTGAACATGCGCGATGTTTTTTCTCGCTCGCATCCGGCACGGAGCGAGAAAAAACATCGTGCTAATAGAAACGCATAATGTTTTTTTGATTTTTTTTCGCAATTGCAGACAATAATGGTCAATGATTATTTATATTTATTCTTTAGACTTTTTTGACACATACAAAAAGTTATTCTAAAAAAATAATAAACTTGGGGTCTCAAATAGACCCCACCCCATCTGCACGGCTAGGTTATAAGTAATTAGGCTAGATTTGAAAATGTTGGGTTTATATTTTTGAATTTTAAGCGGTAATTAATAAAGGAATGACAAGGGAATTAATTTAATCGATTAAAGGGGAGATATTAAATGTATTACTATTCCATATATTTCTTGGTTACGACATATATGACCGTGCAAATCAAGGGATATGTATATACAGATATTTAGGTATATAGAAACGTATGTGCAATGCAAGAACTCTCATTAAGTTAACCCTTTCGGTCCGAAGCAAATGTATCGCTGGAAACAACCAATTTATACGCCCGAACTTCACACTTTAATTTATTAACCGATGTAATGTTGCCAAATTAAATGTTCAAACATTGCTACCATATGTAACCCTTTCACGATCAGTGACCAGTGGTTCTAAATATTGTATATTTATTTTGTTTTTTTTTTTTGTTAAATGAGTAAATTGTAAATATGATCGATATGAATGTATTATTATTTTATTATTATTATTTATTGTTGTGGCATTGTTTTGGGAAGCGCTGGTGTACAGTCGTCCCTTGCAGTATTTGCCCTCGAAATTACACATCGCCCCCAGTGCTTAGGGGTTAATCGAAATTTCACTTTTTCACATATTATCGGGATTAGTGGCTTCTGTTCGGCCTTTCGAGGGCTACTACGTTTTATTGCTTAACCCTTTGGACGCCCCCTGTCGAATTGCTCCATAAATTATGCAAATGTTTGACCTTGTTTTTGCAATTAAAACAAATCGATACAATAAATCAGGTTAAATTGAAATAATTTTAATGCGGGATGTATTTTTTTTTATATAGAACATTCGTATAAGATCCATTTCTCGGATAAGTATTTATTCTCCCCTCGGTATAAAAGTAGAGAAAAGAGAGTGGAGAGAAAAAAAAAGTAAGTCTATATTTTTAATACACTAAATAGGAAAAGACGGCGGACCGAATCACGATGTCAATGGTATCAGCTTTTTTTTTTTTTTTCTTCTATTTAAAAATGGAAGAATAACGGGATGAAAATTCGTATACAACGGGCGTCTATCCCTTGCGGTTATATTTTTTTTAGGCGGATAGTAATGAATGAGGTCGTATCTCTTCTCCGCGGACGCTCAACGTTCTTCAATTTCTTAAGGGGGGATAATTGATATTCGCGGTAAATTTCGCAAAAAAAAAATGTATACACCCCATCGATCGACAGCCCTGTTTCGGATCCATTCACGTTTTTGAATATCGCGCTCGTCATTCATGCGTTTCCGCGATTTTCGCGAATCCGAATGCGAATCCCCCCGTGTGCACATATTCGCGTGTATGTTGTGTCACGTGTGTATGCAGAACAGGGATGAGGGGAGTGTGTGGAGTCGCTCTAGTACCACAAATACAACGAAGGGATTCGTTCTGGAGCCGGTAGGAATCAGCCTATTAAATAGTGAAGGGGCGCTTTGTGCCTCGAAAACGTGCATTGCCAAATTATTATTTCTGGGGTTTTGCAATTAATTATATTTAATTTATTAAATTAAAAATTATTTAATCTTCCATACTTTTCTAGATGGCAATATTAATTTAGTTCAACAGAAAATGTATGTAATCAATTTTTGATTAATAGGAAAAACATTTAAGTAAATGAATCGACTATTAATCGAGTTTTTTAGTTGAAGTTAGGATATCAGATTAAATTTAAAAACAATCAAAGCTTAGTTAATGCTAAAAAACGTGCCTTTTATTGGATGAAATTTCAGCAATTTGTGGTTTAAAGTTCGAGTTTCAGATTAATCAATAAATGTTCATTTGTAAAAGCTGTTTAATATGCGTATTTTACAGATTATTTTTTTCAATTGATTTCAAGATATATGATCATCTTAATATTCGTAATCCTGTTAAGAATTAATTGGTAATTTACAAAAACTTGTAAAACTTATGTAAAGTAGCTGACGTATCACATGTCTTGTTAATTTTTACTCGTCATACGTCACATTAATACATCCGTCACGGCGGTTTGAAAACAACCGCGTCGTCCGAAGGGGGTCTCTCAGAGACCCCAAACAACCCAAGGCAAGATAATAATGAATTAATTATTGATCTTGACATCATATTAAATAGTTATTCATGATATGTTTCATAGTTTGGACTTTTTAACTAATCAATATGACGCGTAAATGTCACGCGCACTCGGCGAAGTCTCGCCGCAGACTGAGCTTTTGCCGCACGTTTCAATCGAACGTTTCACTTGCACTCGTCACATCATACCGGATGCGAGCGAGAAAATCAAGTCGTCCGTGGTAACAGAAGCGAATATTGTTTTTTATATTTTTTTTCGCAATTGCAGATATAAAGTATATTAAAGACTTCTTTAAGCAAATACAAATAGTTTTGACATGTAGGATTTATATTAATTGAGTTATTCGAGAAATATCAAAAACTTGGGGTCTTCAATAGGCTCCATCGGCACCGTTAGGTTCAGAGGAATTATTCTTGGGTTTAAAAATTAAAAGAATTACAATAAATATTATGTTTTAGTACTAAAATAAGATGAATTGGATTGGTACTAAAAAAATGAGCAACTTCGTCAAGTTAGTTTTTTCACTGAGATCAAATATTTTATCTTGACTTTTTTAATCATGGAAGTGTCTATTTTATTTATATAAACAAAGTTTTATGATAAAATGGTCATTTTTTTTTTTAAAAAAACGCAGGCTGTATAAGTCTTTTGTTTTTATGTTGGTACACTTGAGCTTGACGTATTTTGGCATTTGTAGCCATATTGGATGCTCACTTTATTGTTGACTGTCAAAAATGCTTGGCGTGTTTTGGTGTGCTTAGCTATTTTTTAATTTTGAATGAGTTTTTGTTCAAAAATATTATGGTAATCATATCTTAGTCTCGGTATTCGTCACACACGATCCCTAGCAACCCTTTTCTATTTTACCATACTGAAAATAACGTTACAGTGCTTTGAAGATCGAGAAAAATACTGGCACAAGCGTAAGCTTTGGCTAGGAAAAGGTTAATATTGATGAATAAATAATAGCTATGTACCCATTGAATAAATAAATAATAAACTTTGGCTGTTAAAAAGAGAAAGTGTATACATATTTTTTTTAATTTTCATAGTTTTTAAACATTTTTTTTATTTATGCATAGAAAATATATATTTTATCGCAGTCTATGGATAGGGTGGTTGATATAAAATGCATCCGCTTGGGTAAAAATGGTGCAAAATCGCATTTGATATAATTTTTTTTGTTGAATAAATAAGTCTGCGTATTTTTCTCCTTTTTATTGATGATATATAAAATTATATAATTTTCTTAATTCAAATGGCGTAATGATTGTATATATTTTTAAAAAACGTGCATTTTTTTTAATAAAAGTACCGCACCTCATCCTTTTACGTGGCCATAATAAGAGCACATCTTCATCATCCACACATATGAACACACTCGGCGATGAAAGGCTGAAATGCGGTCTCATCGTGCGAAATTGGACCTTATATAACAGCGCATAAGGATCAGAATCGCGTTCGCGAGCCCACTTTTGATGTCAACGAGCGCGTCTTGTGTAACTGTAATTAGCTCCATACTTTTAAATCCTCGAAATGTGTGGCGAAAAAAAAATCTTGCAACTAGTTAGTTGTCGAAAGTGTTAAAAATATGGAAAAACGTCATCCGCGCCGTTGGCGTGCAGACCTCTTTATTTGGCGAGCGTCTTGGCAGCAGCCTTATTTGTATAGCGAAAAAATGGAGAAAAAAAAGTTCGCATGAATGGTGTGTCTTGTGTTTAGTGTAGTTGTTCAAATCCAACACGGGGGATGTGTGAATTTTTCACACCTCTTTACAGGACTCCTTTGCACCGGGACCTGACCACCATTGTTTGCGAATCCTCTCTTCAACGGCCAGAATGGCGCTCATTATTTATTTACACCATTCATTTATTTATTTGTTTATTTTAACGCGATTCAAAGCGAGGCACAAAGCATCACGTTTGCGTTATGAATAAATTATATTCGCCGATAATTCAAATGAAATGAGCATCGCATTTTTTTACTATAAACCCAATTACTTTGAAGACTGACTGACTGGCATGAAAAAATAAAATTTTATTCAAAAGCCATTCCCTCTGGTTACATTGAGAGTGATCCACCCTCCGACAAACCCATTTAATTAATCCATAATCCCTTTGGAAATGCATAGAATTCCAATTCCATGACCGTCACGGCATATTGCTTCTTTATTTGGAACACGGACCATAAATACGTTGGATAATAATATTCGCAATATATATTTTGGTACTTATTAGACTCGATCAATTATGGCAAAGTGTTAATTGTTATAGGTCCTATGAAAACCCTACCCCTCCACTCTCTCTCTCTCTCTTTCACTCTCTTTCTTTTTGTGTCCAAATGAGAGAAAAATGTGTCGCTAAACAATATTAATTAAAAGTTGCCCGGGGCTAAAAGTTCTGAAGAGAATAAAAAATATATATATCTCTATAATATTTTCCTAGCTACTTTTTATATACAGCTATAATATATATATACGCAATTCAATGCTTAGTTTCTAAAGAATTCGCGTAAAAAACAGATAAATACATATCAATATAATAATATTAATAATTAAATAAAAATCTCTTTTTCTGTGTGTGGTTTAAGTTTAAGTTTTATTTTTTCAGACGATTTAAATGTTGTATTTCATTGGAAATTATTAAAAAGAACGACATTGATCCTTCTGGATGATGAAATATCGATTTGAAAAAAGTGTTAGTAAAAGATCCGATTCATGAATTTAGTAATTATTTAAATTACATAATTTTATTATACTAAACGTAATAGAATGATTTTTTTTACTTCTTTTAAAGATTTATTCCTTAATCTACATACTATGTAATATACTCCTAGCAGTAAAAAATAAATTAATCTATTTTATTTATGAATACGTACATATTAATATACCTTGACCTCATGGTTTAATGGTTTGACAAAAACCTCGTGTAACTCAAATCCGTGTTATACCAGGTTTGTAGTTCATACAAAAATATTATATAGATTCTAAGTCAGCCGACGCAATTTCTTCTCGAATTTTTGTTTTATGTAGTATGAACCGTTTCTTAAAATTTTCAAACCATTCTCTACTAGCAGGTTAATTGTGATTGTAGATTTTCAGATGACGATTATTCGTTTCTTTTTAAATTATCATAAATTTTCAGTGCTTTTTTTTAAATAATGTGTTTGTCTGTATGTATTTTTTTGTAACTCTTAAAGTAACTCAGCATTAAATAAAATTATCTTATTTTTTTCTTTCTAAAAAGTGATAATGTTATTGGATTCAGTGTTCAAACATTCGATGAATTATTAAATTGCATTATGCTCAATTCTTTTTTTACGCGATAGATATATGAATCACAAAAAAACGTGTAAAAATAGCTAGAATTCATAAAAAAAATAAGGATTGGTTAAAAAAACAGTGTTGTTTAAAAACAATATTAGATATAAAGTTTAGAAAATCGTGTATAAAAAGGTAACAATAAACCTAATAAATAAATTATTCCAAAATATGAAACGTGTTGTTTCTAAACCGTGTAAAAATGAGTCTCCTTTCGTGTAAGTTTTCATTGTGACCATTTTTATATTTTCACACAATTATTTCTTTTGTAATTAGAAATATAAATCGATGTTAATTTAAAGCCGATATATCGGCTTCTGTGAAATCGCACAAAAATACTCCAATAAATTGGCTTTTAAAATTTTCTTATTTATTGCTGTAATTTGGTAATAAAAGAGACATTTGGAAAAGTCGATTTATCGGCTCAAAATATTTTTTACGATACTATAAAATGCGGTTTACATCGTCATCAACATCATAATTTACCAGCCATACATACTCAATGGCGCTTGGGAGTTTATAGTCTCTGGAATAGAAGTTTAGGCGGAAACTAAGATATTGAAAGGGGTAGAAGTTATTTCGGGCATTTTATTGTGATTTTTTGATATGGCTTGTAAAATTTATAATAATATAAATATTAATAAAACCATAAATGTGTTATAAATAGATATTTCTGTATTATGTATTTTCGGGGTTTTCCCTTTATATACTAATGTATTTAAATTTTATATATAATTCAAACGCGTTCAGCTAGGGCCATGTTTGCTTTGCGGCACGTACTTATTCGAACGGTTAGTGGTAATAACGCGGATTCTTCTGGGGGCTGTAAAAGGCAAATTATCTACTGTAGACCAAAAAAAAAAAAGAAAAAAAATGTAAAACGAAAAGAACACAAACGGAGGAGGAATGGAGAGAGATGTTGGCGTGGAAAATGGCGAAAAAGGCGGTGCACAAAGTTAAATTTCCAATTACCCATTCTTCCCGGCCGGTTTGCTTGGCTATTATATTTTTACACCCGGCTGAGCACTTTTTCTTTTCCCTTTGAATTTCTTCTCTTTTTTTTATTATCAAGCGCTAACAAGTTGGTTACCGGCAACACGTAAATAAATACGGTCGTCTCCGTAAGCAGCTTCCTTAAGATCCTCAAAGGGATCCATCCTCTTGTGCAGCTGTCGACAACCCCCTTGGTCCCCACCCCCCACCCGAATTTACCCCCCATATGAAAAAAAAATCAATCCATTGTATTGGCGGAAAATAATAACGACGTAATTGGCCGACGTTTCCAAATTTAAACCTTTTAATACTTTAATTAATCCAACGTGTTTTTTCTTTGATAATGAGATAAATAACTCGTCGGCCACGCCCTTCACGTAGCAATTGACGTCAATGCACGGTGTGTCAACTGGCATGTCTTCGGATGACGCGACGATGTAACACAAAACCCAACGGCGGCGATTAGACATGCTTAACACATTCACCGACACCTTTTTGTAGCCATCACACGGTGTACCAAAAATATTGTGACAATTTCAAGGATGGGGGATGGCTGTAATTCCATACGGGCGTAAGTGGCGCCGGCGGCGAATGCAATCGGATACTTCTAGAGGCAGATCCTAGCGCTTCCTGCCAACAGGGGCATCCAATCATGATAGGACATCGTTTAATCTTAAATTAAAATTACATACTAGATTTGATAAAAAAAAACTCGTTTCCTGCAAAGAATATTGATCAAGCCATGTCCGCTATTGTTTTTTTTACGTGATATACCGAGTCGTCCGAGGGGGTCTATCGGAGACCCCAAGCATTTCAAGCATCTTATTTTTTTAATTGATTATACTAAGAATAAAAATAGTTATATAGTTGTGATATGTTTCATAATTTGGTTGACATTTTATTTTTTTTAATTATATAATATGACGCGTAAATGACAACGCTTTCGGTGATGTCTCGCCGCAAGTGTCAACCGCATGCTTCACTCGCACTCAGCACATCGTACCGAATGCGAGCTAGAAAAAACATCACTCGCGTAGCAACAGGGCCGAATATTGTTTTTATTTTTTTTCCCAATTGCAGACAATAATGCACAATAATTATTTTTAATATTTATTCTTTAGATCTTTTAGACAAATACAAAAAGTTTGTGACATGTAAAATCAATAACTTGGGGTACCCAATCGACCCCATCGGCACGGCTAGGTTAAGTAAGCTTCCAATATGACTAGGAATGTCAAGACACGCCAGGGACATGTGTACCAACACAAAAACAACAAAAATGACAATTCCCATTATTTATTTATTAAACCTTGTACCGTCCCTGGACATGATTTTTGACACCACATAGATTTATATTTTAATTTTATCATCTCGTCAATGATTTATCATTATAAATGCCTTTATCTTTACTGTTAGTAAAACAGAAGATATTACTGCATAAAAAAAGCATTAACAAATTTTAATTACATGAAAAAATCGATCAATAAATATTGCCAAAGAATAAAAAACCACCCCAATAAATTGGTATCAAAGCTGAGAGACGAAATCTCGGAAGGGGCGACTAAGAAAACATGGAACTTTTGATTTTCTAAAAATACCCATATAAAGCCTTTATTTATGTTATTGATAAAATAAAAAAAAGTAAAGTATACCCGGACCTCGTATAACACGGTACAACACGGTTGATGAATTTTGACATATTGTTCTATGCCACGTTCTATATAACACGATCATCTAAAAATTATCAATATATAGACCATAACATCACAAAAAAAATTATATTTATCACATTGATATAGATCGAGATGATAATTTATCAGTCCCACAATTTTGGAAAAAACTTATATTTTAAATTGTGTAAAAGTTAGTTCTGTCAAAGAAATAAAACAATCTACTTCAAATGCTTTTTTGGAAAAATGTGTGTCAGTATTAGTAACTGGAGAAAATGTTGTTCCGTTTATAGAAGATGGATACGAGAAGACAATTAACATCAAAAGGATATTGAAGACATTTTGGAGAACCATGCTTTTGACGAAGAAGAACTGGTTTAAAAGCAGTTTTACTAGAACATCTACATGTTTCACAGCTTAAACAATAAATTAAGGTTTGGGGTCAGCTGATAAATTAAAAAAATATCCAATAATGAAGAAGTTTAATGTTTAAGATAGAATTACGATTCTATAATCATGAAATACATAAATTTGTTCATGCTAAAAGCGCTTATCTAGTTTTTAAAGGTTAAATCCAAATATACTCGAGAGCCTTCTGATAATGAAAACCTATAATCGATCTTGAAAAAGAGTCGAATAAATAGTATTGTAAGTGATAGTGATGATTAATCAATATTTTTAAAGTATTCAAAGCTCGTATAGCATGGATTTGTATTACACGACGTTTTATGGTACCACATGACCGTGTTATATGCGATTCAAGCGTATTAGATACATGTTCAAAGCATGTAATCGTTTAAATTATATTCCAATACTTCATAATGTTTGAAATATGTTTATAATAAAAGTATAAAGCAATATTTTTCATAAAAAATCTCTCAACCCGATGTATAAATAATTAGTGTTCGATGAAATTATATTTTTTCGGATATTTCTGATATTTCGTATGCCATATTAATTACTACTCGAAGGCGCATATAATGTGTTTTTTATTAAATTATTTTTCATAAATATAAGATGCCAATTGGGTCGGTTAATTGACGTCATACAGCTACGACGTATCACTCGTTTTCTGGGAATATCGTATTGATTTTTTTCGCGTTATTTATTTTAGAAGAATTATCCAGTCACTAATTATTAACTCTCTTGAGCAATTTTTTGTCAAAGTCAATTTGTTCCGTGGCAAATTTTCACCGTATCCGATTTCGCCGAACTTTTTTTCGGGCGCAACAAAAGTTGACGTAACAAAAATAGTGTCGGCGGAAGTGTTGACAGTCGTGATGGTGAGCAGGCTGCTCTTTGTTCTAGCCGGCAAGTGGTTCGGCGATGGCCATCGACAGACGAGGGCGCCAGTTTGCACAAGTGGAGACGGAAGGTGTTCCCCACAAAGGAAAAGCCGATGGCCGTCTCCATGGGAAAGGCGTCTCGGCCAGAGGACGTCATTGGACAGGTGATGGGACACTCGAGCGACGACAATGGTGAAAGAATCTCTATGCAACACCGATACAAATATGTCTCAACCGTTTCCTTTTGAATGTAATATTAAAAGAAATATCTAATAACAACGAATATCAATACCGGAAAGATATCTATTATTTTTTCATGTCGCATTTCAAGCCAATTTTTCGCACGAACGCGATGAATAAGCATCATTTGATTTTTTTTCTATAATCCTATTCCTTAGCTTTATACTGTGTATCATAATTTTATTTGTATCATCAATGGTAAAATGCCTAAACCCAAACTCCTTAACCCATCAGATATGTTTGGGATATCTCAGATACCCAATTCCAATTATCATATTTTTTCTTTTTACGTTGGTACACTTGTCTCTGACGTATCTTGACATTTATAGCAATATAAGTGGCTTATATTATTCTTGGCAGAAAAAATCTTCGTGTATTTTGATTTACGCGGTTATTTTTTACTTGTGGGAAAAATGGAAAATATTCCAAAACTATTCCGTAATTTCTCGATAGGTGTTTATGTATTTTTTTTCTAATATCTTATAGAATAATCAATTCGAACTTTTTTCATTTTTAAAACATCTGAAACCCGTTTTGTTTTTATTCATCCGTGACAGCGGTTCGAAAACAACTACGTCGTCTGAAGGGGGTCACTTAGAGACCCCAAGATTTCAACTTAAGATTTATTAATACATTTTTAATAAAAATAAAAATAGTTGTTCATGTTATGCTTCATAATTCAATATGACGTCTAAATGAGAACGCTCTCGGCAATCTCTTGCCTCAGACTGAGCTCTCGCAGCACGTGTCAATCGCACGTTTCACTCGCACTCGGTACGTCGTACTGGATGCGAGGGAGAAAAACATCGTGCGCATGGCAACAGCAACGAATATTGTCGGTTTTATTTTTCTCGCAATTGCCGACTATAAAGAACAATAATTATTTATAATATTTAATCTTTAGATTTTTTTGGATAGAATACAAAAAGTGCTTATTTCTAACACTAATTGAGTGTCAAAATCGCAATTAAATTTATTGAGTTAGGTTACCGGGAAGAAGATCCTGATGACCCTGATGAAATACCCTGAAAGACCCTGATAAAATAATAATATTGTCGTTGAAGCAGTAAGGGATTATTGTAGAAGTTTGCATCTTCATGATCCGCAGTGCAGGAGGATTTAAAACTAAGCGGCAGAATAAACTGTATGGGTATTGTGTATGTTTTTACTAAAAAAGGGATCGAAAATTTGTATTTGATTAGATCGATAGATCGATGAAAAGGTTATTAAAAAAATAATGCTTTTCTTTTCGCTATGCTAATTATAACCATTCATTAATTGTCCGTGACTGAAAGCACAGAGATAATTGAACCCGAGGAAAGTCAATTTTTCCCACACGTTCGATAAATAAATTGGTCGCGGCAAAGACCGGAAAATAAATAAAAATAAGTAGGCGTCAACCCTGAGTTTACCCGGCGGACACCTAATTGACACGAGCTAAGTGTTGCAAGATGGTTACACGATGCAGGGGGTGAAACCCGACACCCCTGTCCGCAATTCAATTAACCGCCTTTGCATGCAAACGCCGTGAAAATATTTAAAAAAATATATTAGCAGTTTTTCCGCGCCAAATTCGGTGTCAGTCACGTGGTAGGCCGGTTTTTGGCAAAACGCACGTGTGCGATTGACGAGCCCGCGGTGCAGCGATGGCCGCCAGGTCCCGGCAGGTGCCTCCAAGCTGCGGCCCTTTGTTTTGGAAACAATGGACCCCGCGGGGGGCGCGACCCGCACTTGATTGCCGGCCCTTCCATTTATTCGCCTGTATTACAAATGGCCGCCGTACAATAAATCCACACGTTGTCAAACTGTCGGATACATCGACACTCTCATCAATATGAGAAGAATCAATTTAATGTTCAACACACATTCTTTATTTTTAATTAATTAAATTAAGCAATGCTATTTTTTTGGAATGCAAAATTGACGTTTTTTATTGATCATAATATATCTTCGATACAGTGAAACCCCGTTTTGACGTGGCCGAATCTCGCGTTTTCCCGCTATTTGCGTTCAATTTTGACAAACCCATTTTATTTAGTAGTCCGTTGTACGTTTTCCCTCTAATTACGTTTTTTTTTTATCAGTCCCCTCGTAAAAACGAGGTTTCACTATATGCTTTGTTATTACAGAATAAAATGATTTTGCGTAGTTTACAGAATCTTCAAGCTGTGCTTTTTTCTCCTTCATCGGATTTCTGATTGTCTTCTTTACATTTTTTGAATTTGGCATTGACGGCCATTTCGTTGTTATTTAAAATATAATATTCTTATTACTATATATGGAATATGGATTGCTTCAATGAGAGAGGTCATTGAGGAACTTCAGGTTTTGTCTTCTTTTTAGTCTAATATTTTTTTCCGGTGGGAAATTACTTAAGACGTAATTTCTGGGAAAAACCAATCGAACAATTACAGTTACACGGTTCTAATATAGACATACAGTAATGCAATGGAACTTTTCAACTACAAAATTATATATTTGTGAAAAGGATTTTAGACACTCAGTGATACAGAATTTCAACTCTAAATATCACATATAGTAAGAGAAAAATAACTTTGAATCATAAAGTTTACAGTATTTAAATTTCTATAATCATTGATAATTAGAAATGAAGTAATCAATTAAAGAAAATCCAATGATAAGTATAATGAAAGTACAAAGATTGTTTTAATATAAATTTTAAAATATAGTTAAAAAAAAATATGCAATATATTGTAATAAAAATATTCTCATAGAGTCGAATGGTTTATTTGGACCCAAATTTTTGATCTGTCTTTAATAACTCTTTTAATATAAATCCGATTTGTCGTATATTTCGAAAAAAATCTAAAGAATATATATTATAAATAATCAATGACCTTTATTGATCGCAATTATGAAAAAAATATACACAAGAATATTCGCTTGTTTTTTCTCGCTCGCATCCGGTACGATGTGCCAAATGCGAGTAAAACGTACTAGTTGATACGTGCCGCGAGAATTCGACGGTCTTCTCAGTCTGCGGCAGGACATCATCGATTGTGCGTGTCATTTACGCGACATATTGATTAGTAGAATAATCCAAAATATCGACCAAATTATGCTTCATAATCATGAATAAATATTAAAATTCGTTGAATAATCTATTTTAAAAAAGAATTCATCAATATCTTGACTTAAAATACTTGGGGTATATTTTCACTTATAAATAGAACGACGCGATTGGTTTCAAATCCCCGTGATGGATCGGTTAACATTTAGTTTTCGTAAAATATGTAAAAGATTGAAAAACGCTGGTCTAAAAAACTAGACTTTAAATTTTATTCGAGCTTTAAAATAACTGCGGTCCGCATGTCACATATTTTAAGAGGTTATAGATTTTGATATATTTCTAAAAACATGTGGAATTTAAGATTTTTTTTATATTTACACGGATATTATACGGACGTTCATATATATATACTCTGTGAAAATAAATGTTGAGGGTTTTGCTTTTATAAATTATATAGAGGCCGTGGATTTGTTACCCCTGTCGCGTTTAATGAATGAAACTACAAACTATGATTCGCAGTATCGTACGATTGAATTAATCATCGCGTAATATATCGATGCGAATCGACGAAGGACGGGAGGAAGATGCAGACGCTGACGTCGACACACGGCATGAAGAAGGATAAGAAGAAGAAAAAGAAGAAGTAGCCAGGAGTGTTTTCGTTGAGCGCGCGTGACGCAAAACGCTGAAAGGAAAATCGATACCGAAAACAAAAAGCGACACTTTGCGCCGGAGGGCCTCGCACAAAAAGCGATCTTACCGAAAACAAACACAAAGGCCCGTTTCCTTTATCAGTGCGCGGCCGCGATGTTATCTTTTGATATTAGCCGGCGGGGCGTCGCGACGCCGGGGCGGCGAAGCGCCCGGCGTCGTCCTGCGAGCCGCTGCCCTGCGGCCAGGGCGTCGCGGCGCTGGATCGCTCGCCGCGACGCTGGCGCTTACGATCTTACGCGACTGAGCCCGCCGAGGTGGTAAACTGGTGCATATTCATTATGTTGAAACAAAAGGCTGGGTGTAAAGCGTTAAACACGGCCCTTGTGTTACAGGGCCGCGCGGGCCGGGGGGACGAGTGAGAGAGGGGCAGAGGGGGCGCAGGGACGAAGGGAGAAATGGCTCGCGGAAACGTACGACAGAAAGCGATACCCAATTGGCATAAGAATTCCAAATAAAGCAATTATCAAAGAAAAAAAAATCGATGAAACTATTGTATATAAAGGACTATGCAAAATAAGAAAAATAATTAATTTATTATTAATTTTGGGGGCATTATAAGAGTTTGTAAATCTACAAATTCAACAATTTTTTTCACAGGTTTTTTGCAGATTAGAGTTTGCCTAGAGTTACTCAATTAACAGAAATCACTTATATAGTCCCATTTTTATATTAGAATATTATTTTTTTACACATCATAGTAGTGTTTCCCATTTGCATCCTCTTCAACATGAGCACATATGCGTCAATGTGTCAATGATGCACTTTTTTAAATATTTTTAATTTAATTATAAAAATCTTAGAATGAGATTTGGACACATCGAAATAAAACCTTTTTTTCAGAAACACTGAATCGTTTTTCTCAGATATCTCTCTTAATATCCAAGAGTATTTTTGACAAATATTTAAAACCCATGCAGATTTATAAATTATTCAATAGTGTGCTATTTTTTTTGCAATTCATGCATTTTGTATGAAATTAATTGATAGAAATATGATCCTGGGTGCAAATTATGTATAAGATTGTATAAATAATGTACACCCATCTCTCGATTTAAGCGTATTAATAACCGTTTTATTTTAAATAAAATTGAGTGAAAAACTAAGGAGCAATGCAATTTTTACCAAAATATTAAAGAAAATTTATATATATCTGACCAGGTTTTTTAGTAGGCAAAACTGGATTATACTGAAAGAAAATACCTAGGACTAATTTATCCGAATCTTCAAAGAACTGCTAGTGGCTTCAAGACAGCAAAAGATCCAGTGACGATATTATTATCTCGTGTAATAATATATAAAATATTTGAGGGAGCTGCGGAAGATTAAAAATATAAAAAAGATTGCTCCCAGCACAGCGCTTAGATCGGCTTCACAATGACCATTGAAGGGTATAAGCATGGAATATCTTACTATACATTGGAAGGCTAAGAAGAAAGCTTGGTTGGCCACATTATTTATTTTTATAATAATAATTAATTATATTCCATGATTTCGAAACGCATTCCTACATTTTGAATGAGCTCCAAGTATTTTTTACTCGGCTTTTTTATTTCTTGATACGAATTAATGGTTTTGTATGAGCTCCATGTCTTTTTTGCGAGGTTTTCATCCACGCAGCTTTTTCGTTGAAGTATCTTCCGCGTAAATCGAGGGATTGGTGTATACAGAAAAATATCCGGACGACAATTTGCGTAAATAAATTTTCTGTAAGATTTGTTGATATATATATATATAAAGTATGTTTAAAATTAATTAATAATCTCTGAAATTATAATAAAATAATATATAATTTTTGATTTTGATTAAATTTAACGTAAAAAATAGTTAGAAAATAATCTGCCATAAAAAAAACTAATAAAGAGTCGATTATACATAGTTTCGCCTCAAAAATATTTTGTATCAGAAACATCATATGTCGTAATGACGTTCATCTCGCTGTGGAATGGAAAGAAAGTACAATCGTGCATGTGTGACGAATATAGAGGCCGAGTTATGATAATCTTGTTGTTTATTATAAATTCTTTCCATATTTTTCATTTTTTTAAAGTATATTTATTTTAACGTAAAGCCATCAACAATGGAGTAAACGTAAAATATTTCCACCAATGTCAAGATATGTCAGGCTCAAGTTTACCAACTGAAAACAACAAAAAATGTTACATTTGGACTTTTACAGCCCTCGAAATTCAAAAATTTTGATTATTTATTCATCAATCCTAGTTTATTCTTTGTGTAATATTTGTCAATGCCAATGTCAAAATTAATTTTATTCCATTTTATAACTCTATACAATTCTTTTCAGCATATGATAATCTATGAAAGATGATCAGTCTGGTATATAGGTTTTAAATTTTAAAAAAATATTCTCATATCGCATGAATCATATTGTCGATTAATTATTATTGATTTAAATAGAATCCTTCTAGATAATTTATTTTGAATAGTGTCGTCATAAATCGTCTGTTAATATTAATTTAATTATTTATAATATTCTGCGTGACACACACGTGAAGGTGTAACACCTGCTTATCAATCGCAGATCTCAACCTTGGCATGAAAACCTCATCAGACCTTCGAGTGGGCTTCTCTTCTTCCCCGCTCCTGTGAGAAAGAGCTCGAGTGGCTGGCCGTAAACACTTTTTGTTAAAAGCTTATCGTCTTATCGCCTTCACAATTATGCGCAAATCTGACGATAAACACCTCGCGCCGTAAAAAGACGACTCAAAAATGAGATGAATAGAATTTAAAAATAAAAAAAATACCGATCCGATCTCAAATTCTACGGATACAATTATGATAATACTGCAATAACTCACCGGAAAGACACGGCTGTGCACTCGAACTAAAGCTTGATTTTAACTGAGGAAATCCTGCAATCAAACACATCACAATTAGAATATCGTCGAACAAAATTTAGCATGCGAAATAATACGACCGTTCTCGGAATATCCCGATTTGAAATAGGATACGAATCAGGAAATATACGGTTAATGAAACTCGACGCCTATGTACCAAAAAAATGGTTGCGTACAATAGCAGGGTAATAAATATTTTATCGTGGCATTGTAGAAATTCAGAACAAATGTAAAAAAAGCCTCAGAACATCAATAGATTAAATATATAATTGTGTCACGCGCTCCTCTTCTCCATGTCTGCCCATGCAGAATTCCACAAGGGATTGCTGGGAATAGGAGATTAGGTTACGGAAACGATTCTCAAACTGTGCGTGAACAAATATAATTTTAGAATTAAAATTCAAGCAGTTTTCAAATTCGGTTGTGTTCTATGAAGTTAATTAAATATATTAAATAAGTTCTGTGATAATTTTTCAATGATAATCTAGGATCTGAATTAATCAGAGTTTTGTGTATGACATTATTAAATATTTACGGTTATACTAATTCAGGTACACCCATTAAACTTTTTTGCCTAATAAAAGAACAATATACACAGGTTTATACAACATGGTTTTGATAAAACACGGTTGATTATACGTTTATCTCGAATATTTTCACTGACTTAATAATATAAAAAAAAAATATTAGCCAAGATTTAATAATGTCATTATATATTTAAATGTCCCCAAAAGTAGACGGTTGAGGATAAGTGTCATTTTTTCGAATGAACGATATATTATATGTATGTTATTTACGTTTTTTCAATAAATATGTAGATGTATATTTTGTCGATTGGTTAATAAAAAATTAAGAATATTTAATTAGGGATTTTATTAAGAATACAAACTTCGATATTCGTAAAAACTATTTTTGTATAAACTTCAAATCTTTTATAACACGGATTTGAATTACACGACGTTTTTGTAGAACCATATGACAGTGTTAGATGAGGCCAAGGTGTACGAGGTTTCATAAAAAAATACGACGATTTTTTTCATAAAGAATCATCAATTTATTCATAATTATTAATATTGTCCTTTTAAAAGTAAGCTTATATATTGTTTTTTAATACGCATTTTTTAATTTATTGGTACTCCGTTTCAACAGTTTCTTCGGCAATTCTGCCTTTATCTCCTCAATCTTAGCAAAATATCGTTCTCTTGTGTATTATGAGCAAACAAGAGCCATGTTCGGTGAATACAGAGGCTGCGGCATCATAATAGTATTGTTTTTGGATTAAATTTGCAAAAAACGCATTAAATCTTTCGACAATCAACAATAAAGGATCCAATATGGCTATCAATGTCAAGATACGTCAAGTTCAAGTGTATCAATACATCAAAAGTGATAATTAGACGTCTTCTTCTTCAAGTGTCTTGTATGTTTTTAAACGTAGGCGATCTACTAGCGAGCTGGAATAATTCTGTAGCTTCTAATTTGGTCCAGTTGCCAATTTTGTGGGGCTACGAAAGCTTATTTCTTTCCATCCACTGTTTATTTTTCACTTTTCCCTTCATGATGGTCAAAAGTATTAGATTTTACAGTTTTTATGGTGTCCAGAAGCTCCTGCTCTTTATGATGAAGTTGAAATACGGTGGTATTCTCGATGATTTGCATTGTTAATCCTCTAGAGCTTAACTATTTTCTCAAGTAATCTTGTCGTATTTGAGTGGTGTGATCTCCCGATATTTTTACTCTTTTTAGTCGTTTGTTTATCTTATGTAATACAGACAAGTCGAAACACGCGAGCAGCGCTCGGGTTAGCACGTTGCGATACATGCGTCGCGCGCGAGCAGTGTTCGTTCGAAAGCATTAAGTGGTTAAAACACGGGTTTCAAAAATCGTGTTATTTGAAAAATACACATTAAACATGGATTCATTTTGGTTCGCCTAATGTCAAGGAGAAGCACATTTCGCAGTCGTTGAAAAATTTTCCATCAATTATTCAATTATCCGCATTGCACATGCTTTATGAACCACTGAGGTCAATCGAAAAAAGCAAATCCCCGTACTTGACAAGGACATGTCAAAATATTACAAGAGCAGAACCTACTTTTCATTGAAATCGATTTGAATGAGATCAGTCCTCTTGCATTCGTCGGTCATAACTTTTCGTCGAGAATATTTGGAACTAAGTGATTAATGGACAATTATTGGAATCGTTTCGCGGTCTCGCTCCCATGGTCAGTTTTCTTTTTCTCCCATTGAACCCATTTGACTCCAATAATACGAAATGGATCGCGTTTCCCCAATTTT
>JAGXCT010035675.1:0-21881 GCA_022495035.1 Philopotamus ludificatus | reverse complement strand
TAATCCACACACTTATCCACAAAAACCCATGTTGAATAACACGACGCCGGGGTCTGGGGGTCCCGAAAAATGTTTTACAAAAGGCGGACAATGGGCCGCGCTAAGGACCTCTATTAACGACATAATAGAATTACCGGGGCTTATCCCCCGGGCCCACAAAAGGCACCAAAGTTAGTTCTGGCCGTGCCTTGAGGTCTCGCTCTCGCCTCGCCCTCTCGCTCACTTCACCTCACCTTTGTGTTTTTCCATTTTTTTTCGTCTTCTTGCCTTCACACGGCCCCTCAACATTTCAACATATCGAGCGTGTCGGTGTTGACAGGGCACACACATCGTTGAGGCACTTAAACTATGTTTTATTCAAAATCCAAACATATTTCCTTACAGGGCCCGTTGTCCTTTGTCCGATGGGTAGACCTTACGAATTCATTCATTGTTTTTTCTAGGGCCCAAAATAAATATCAATTTCTAAACGAATTTACCTTTTTCTTAATACATACGTATATTATTTCAATTAAAAATATGTATTATGCTTTCGACGATTTAATTTATTTACATATGATATGAAAAAATGGGAAAAAAGTTAGAATTTTCAATTTATACTAAATATAAATATTTTTTCGTTGTCTTTATTGAATGTTAACATACTATATTAATTAATGAATAACTAGAATTTTTTTGTAAGGATAACTGAGCTCGAAACCAAGGGTGTCGCTCGATGGAGTCTATTTACTATGGAAACTAGACCCAAGCTTTTCAAATCAAGATATTTATGAATTCTTCTAAAAAATTGATTATTCTAAGAATAAAAATACTTATTCATGATATGCTTCATAATCTGGTCCATATTTTTGATTTTTTTACTAATTAATAGCCGCCGCCACGTGTAACTAGTACAGTTTCACTCGCACTTGCACATCGTACCAGATGTGAGCGAGAAAAAAACATCACATGCGTAGTAACAGCAATGGATATTGTCGGTTTTTTTTTCGCAATTGCAGAAAATGGTCAATGATTATTTATAATATTTATATTTTAGACTTTTTTAGACAAATACAAAAAGTTTTATGACATGTAGGTTTTATATTAAAAGAGTTAATGGACTATGAATATTAGTATATTATTTTTAAATGACATTTAAAATGCAAGAAATAATATTTGGAACGAAATAATTATGAAAATGAATCAATGAAATTTATTTAAATATATAACATTGAAATAATATTAAAAATAGAAATCAGGTTTCTTTTAGAATATGGTATTAAATCCACCCATATTCAAAATTTAATTGGAGCACCGACATTATCTCAGCAAGACGCATTAAACAAAATGTATCAGCCAGTCACAACACCATTCACGACTGCAGTGCGACTCTATTGAAAACAAATTTGCAATCATTTCTATTTGGAGTGAATGAAAAAAAAAAAGGGTTGAAACACTTTCAATTCTTTCGGGGGTGAAAAAAGGTGTCGCTGCCGCATTCACCCGAAATTACTACAAGACGCAGTGTCCATTGTTGGATATCCACACATGTCCAAATATTTTGGGTGAGGCACAATGGGCACAGTGGAAAAAGGTGACATTGTCACAAGGTGAGGTTTAACAACCCCTTTTGTCCGATTGAATATCAGATTTCTATTCAGATGCACAAAAGGACATCTTGCAAGCACATGAGCAATTTTTATTGTGCCGCTGACATCTCTTGTGCCATTATCGTCCACTTAAAATGACACTCGTCATTCGTGGATATTTAATATTTTTTTCTAGAAAATTTTCGGACCACTCCAATACAATATTTTTTAATTTCGCAACCCTCAGAGATGTGGAGTAAGCCGGTCCACCCCTGTTTTCTAATCCCCAAATGAATGCCTTAATATAAATGTCAATAGGGGGTCTAAAAGTGAAGTTTTAAGAGTCTGTTTTGAGCGGAAAATGGAAACTAACGATTAAAATAAATATATATATTTGAAGTTTCCAAATTAAATAAAATGTTTTACTTAATTTAAACGTAGCATAAATTTAAAAATAATCTAGTTTTCAAACTCATTTTAAGACTAGTTAATCTATAGGTCATTCAGTGTCATTCTGTTAAATTTCGTGTTACTAGTCAGTTACAGTTGATTACATAACTAGTTCTATCCGCGCGGTGTAAAGCTCGAAAATTATTTAATTAATTGCCGAGCACTTCCACTGCGCTCGGTGCATTTCCCCAATTTTCCCACTTTTCCGTCCGAAAATCTCGCCCACCCCGGGCACATAATTATATTTCGTGAATACCGCCATCGCTGAATGCGGCCCTTTGTTGGTTCCGAAATTAGGGTTTAGCTTTAAAGGCGAGATTTATAACTTCATTGCGCGTCTTGCGCATTTTCCACGTCTGGCGGATGTTTTTCCTCGGCCCGATCCGTTTCTTTCGACCCCGGTCGCCCCCAGAGGCACCCCCATGCCCCCTCCCTGCTCCATAATCGCCCTGGTCTAGTCTGGTGATAAATGTGTTAGTAATAAAGAGACGTAACCGCCCCCGGTTCGCAGTCTTACGACCCCCGCTTTGTCCCTCACTCTTTCTGTGAAATAATTACGATTTAACATCAAATATTTAAAGGGTTACAAGAACGAAAGGTGCTATCGGTTTCCATAAAGACATCCATCACGACGAGGACGGAGGCCGGGGGAGGGTGGGATTTTAAATATCGAATGACTAATATAGGAAAAAATCTGTCTGGGGATTAGTGAGTCTTGAGCAGTTTGCTAATCTGAAGATTCAATTTTAAAATCTCATTTATTGCGATTTTAGTTAAAAATTCTATATTTTATTTTATAAGTAATTTAAATATTAATTCAATATCAAAGGATAACGTTGAATATCTTTATAAGGCATTTTGTCATTTTTTGTTTTCAATATATTAAAAGTTACTATTTAAAGAGTTTAAGAAATACTATAAAATCTTAAGAAAATTATTTTAGAATCACAATGCCTAAATGTTTAATACCTATTCTATATATAACAGAAGGAAAATTTACTTAATTAAACTGTTTATAAGATATCAACGACTTAATGCAATTGCATGTATTAATGTATTATTTCTAGATCAGTTATTATTTGTAAATAATTTGAAAAAGTGTGGAAATATTATTTTAAAATAGCTTTTAAATTTTTATATTGTATAGGAATTTAATTAAACTAGATCTACTGCCTAATAAATAAAAACAAATATATAGGAAATTAGGTCAAGAAAACTTTTACACTGCTTCGAAAGAACTCGAAATAAATAAATGTAAATGAATAAATATATTGTACGTATTTAATTTGCCCTAATGCAGATAAATAAATCAACAAATTATTTATCAAGAAAAAAAATAATTTACAATCATTTTCTTAAAAATGCGTATTTTTTTAAAAAAATATATATTATTATCATTTTTTTTATACTTAATAGCATCTGCAACGTTTTTAACGTAATATGTAGATAGTATAATTAAATAAAAACGAAAAATGTAAATATATTACCATTGATGCGTGTTTTTACTTAAGTAAATAATATTAATAGTAATAAATAATATTTCAGCATGGTTAATTTTAGATGTTTAACTTTTCTTGGATCAACAGATCAAGTATATTGTAATCAAAGAAGCATTCAACGATGCATAATCAATTGATTTTTTTTCGAAAACTTTCAGTTATTTCGTTTTAAAATTATGAATATTTTTTCGAAATGAAAATGACGGAGTTTCCACGAAGGCATACGACAAATGTCGTCGGCAACAAATTGAGTTTCCTGCGATAGTTGTCCCAAAACGGAAAAACGCCTCTGGCGACCCGAACGTAAACTAATTAATTAGCGAGCGACGTGGCGTTTGTGACGCTGCCATGGCTGCAGACGCGGGGAGGGTGAGGGGGGAGGAACCTCTGAGACTCTCAAGCTGTGGGGCAAACAATAAAAAATAAATCTGATTTTTACAAATAAATCAAAAGGTTTTGAATAAAGAAACTTTAAAATTCAATATTCCTGTTTCAGATCAGATATCATTATCGATATCTGTAATAAAATATTTATGATAGTATGCGTCATTTAAATTGAATTTCCGGAGAATTGTCAGTAAGGCTGATCGACAGAGAAGTGGAATGAAGACTAACATGTCGAACGAAGATAAATAATCTGGAACCTAAAAAATGGGAATTAAAAAAACACCAAATTCATCTCTTAATTCTTTTCATGGGCCAATTTTTGTTTTGTATTTGTATTTGTGTGATTGTGGTGCAAAACCGTTCTGTAAAACTCATACGATTAGTTTTACAGAACGGTTTTAAACGTCTTCAAACTGTACCATGAGTTAATCATTCCACTCCGTGGGCCAGGCGTATTGGCCCAAAAAATTTTTTAGCAAATAACCTAAACCAAGTTTATTTTTATTTAATTAAAAAAAATAATGTCTTTTTTAATCAGATATCAGATCAAAGCCCTATATAGATGCTTTTTATTCATTTTACCAATGAATATCTCTTTAACATATTTGTAAAAAAAATATAATGAGTTTAACTTATAGATACGACTAAAAGTGGACAGTGTCGAAAGGGTCAATGGTGTTCAATCAGAAAAATATATATAATATTTGACGTATTTTATGAGGTTTTTCTTAGAAATTTTACTATTAACTATTTAGCTGCCAGCAATTTCGATTAGGTTAAATGAAAAGAAATGTCATTTTTGGTTGCATTACATTATCATTGTCGATTTGAAGCTCTGTTATAATAGTAATCTTTCCGTTTTGATGTTTTTTTAAACGATATGTAAAGTTAAAGATGCAATGGTCAAAGATTGAAGAGGCACATTTACGGTATTTTGTGTTTTTATTTAAAAAAGAATTGATATCAAATGATGTTACCTTGATCATTGGCAATATTTATAGAGGCATCTTAAATCTTCGACCGATTTAGATGATTTTAAAAGTGATGAAAACTAGTGATAGTGTAAACTAAAATCAGAAAGACCTCTTAAAGTGGATTATGTTACTTTGAACTCATTAGTGAGGTCCGATCCGCGTAAAACAATCG
Source organism: Philopotamus ludificatus (assembly GCA_022495035.1). Classification (NCBI taxonomy): domain Eukaryota; kingdom Metazoa; phylum Arthropoda; class Insecta; order Trichoptera; family Philopotamidae; genus Philopotamus; species Philopotamus ludificatus. The sequence continues at coordinate 16,831 of JAGXCT010035675.1, read as the reverse complement.
ATGAATTGTCACCAAGAAGTAGTTCTCCATGGTCAATAATGAAGGATAATTTTAAAAGGCACAGAAAAAAATAGACAAAGAATTTGGGTAAAAACGAATAACCATCTTTACTCTTCAGATAAAAACCCGATCCTTTTCTTAAAAAGATTGTCTGGGGGTGATAAGTGAGTCCTCTACACCAATCATCGACCAGTTTTTGGAATAATTCTTTATGAATTACTAAATCCTGACCAGATTGTTATAGCAGAGATGTATTATGCCCAATAAGTAGGATTAAAGGTGTACTCCTTAAAAATATCAGTTTTAGAAAACGATCAAAGATGAATTCTCTAGAGAAATTCTGCAACATTGACCACGTTCATGTTATGTAGCACCTTTTTAAGGAGATAGAACATTCTTTATTAGTTAAAAAAAAAGATACAAGAAGTCGTATTTTAATAAAAACCGCCAGAATTTTACAAAAGCGGCATTTAAATTGTCTATTCTGTAGAGGAAAATCATAGATAACAACAACAGAAAATTGTCAGAACTATATTTTACAGTTTTTGTTTAAATAAACTTTTTGTCGCAATAAAAAATGTCGTTCGACGGAAAATCCAGACAATTTACAGCGTTTGTAAAATATTAAAATAATACATGGTGATATAGAAAATATCGGCAGACGTGCTAAAATAAGCATTTTGTATTATTAACACGCATCGAGACATTTTTGTTTCTTCGCTGAATAAATACATGGTTATCACGTATTCAGCCGACGCTTTCAGGCACGCCTGAGAAAGCTACCCTGCGGATAAACAAAAAAACATTTTCAGCCAAAATTCGGCAGACTTTCAAATTGCCTATGGCAAAAGCTCTCTGGCTGGCAGACTTCAAAGATGAAGTAACAATGACTCTCCTGAGACACGAGCTTTGTGCCGCTCGGCAGGCTCCGGGGGTGAGAGCGCGAGAGCGATACGGAGGCAGACAGAGTCGGATAGGGACGGACGTATAGGGACCAGGTGACCGGATGGGGTGGCGGAGATGTAGAAATATTTGAGGGTGCGTCGTATGGGAATAAATTTGGATAAGACTGTCGTCGACTCCTGATAACGCAGCCGGCCATATGGTCGGAATCTCCTGTCAAACGATCGATCGATCCGATATACGATACGAAGATATCAATTAACCGAATATAATCGGTTAACATTTCAGCGAGCGCTGAGCGGTGAGTGACCTACAAAGGGGTGTCGCATTGTTTTTTATTTCTGCAGAAAAGCACAGACATGCAAATCTGGCCGAGGTGCGAAGCAAACGCATTGTCAGCGCTGGGAGCAGACTTTGGTCGGCTTCCTCTAAAACAGCATTACAGCTGGTAGCACCTCACACCCCCCGGCTGGGGGTGGGGGTGGGTGTAGCACCGATCTGCCTCCCCGGCTAGTGTTCACTACTCAGACCGCTACACGTAGATGCCGCCATAGGAACACAATGATTGCGCACCTACTTTACTTATATTTTAATTAAGAGTCGAGAGAATTAATAAACTTAGTTGGGGTTTGCGGGGGTATTCGGATGTTCCTGGTACAACTAGGTGTAGAATGGCGACTCGTGCCACGTTTAATATTTAATTTTATTATTTTAAACCTAAATACATAGGACATAAAATTAAAACTCTCATAATTATTATTAATAAGTAGAAATATTAAAATCGAATGAATGTTAAATTTTAGGAATATTTCTATTTCTAATTTCTGTTTTTCTGATTTCTCCACTATACTACGTCCTTGAAATATCATGGATTTTCATCCATGTGTCGCTCGTCTGACTTCGTTAGAGCCCCCAACAGTCAAACCCAATCGAAGATCTTGTAAAATTGGATTATTCTCTTCATTGAAAAATTGTTTAGTTATTTTCATTAATTTTGAGGACCTTGTTAGAGAGAAAGGGTTAAAGACTGTCTGTAAACTCAATATGTCATGATATGTCTTTGGAAAAAAAAATATTATACACTCTCATACAATTTTCAATTTTCAATTTATAAGGTCTATTAATATATGTGTCTTCATTTAAATAAATATTTTTAAGGTTAAATTTAAACCATTTAACCCATCTGTCGCGGCGGCTCGAAACCATGTTTCGTCCATCGTAGCGGAAACGAGAAAAAACATCGCGCACGTGACAATGGCAGCGAATATTGTTTTTATTCTTTTTTTCTCAATGGCAGAAAATTGTCATTATTATTTATAATATTTATTCTTTAGACTTTTTTTAGATACATACAAAAAGTTTGTGATATTTAGGATTTATATTAAAAGAGTTATTAGTGGAAAATCAAAAATTTGGTGTCTTAAATAGACTCATCGGCACGGTTAAGTTAATTATTTTTACGTCGATTGAGTCAATTTAAGTAAATTATTTTTTTTACACGGTATCGTATCGAACGTATCTATAATGCATAGAGATGAATATAATTAATATTAATAATTCGATTGTTATTATTCGAAAATTTAATCACTGATCTCTCTTTTTTAACAATAATTCTGATAATTAATTCCACGTGACATTGGAATTTTATTGTAATGATTACATTAGTAAATCAACAAAAAATATAACATAAGTTTTTGAAAATTTAAGATACCAAGAGACTCATATGAATCTTATATTAAAAAATGTGATTAAAAATAAGTAAATTACTTCCAAAGTACAAATGTTGCAAATATGTATAGAACAAAATAACAGATAAATAGTGGATCGTTTGAATAAAATTAAGATTAAATCCTTACTTTATTACAAGTCGATTGTAAAAAACACTCGTTAAAACCCTCTCTTTCCATTGGACCCTCGACAGCTCAGAAATTGTTTATGGCACATGCGGTTTAAAAGAACCCAATGACATCGCACTGAGTATTTGAGGTTATACGACCTGAAAATTTCCTTGCAATAATTAAATGCTTTCAAACGCAGGTCGATATGTCTGAAATTACAAATCTTAAGATACAAATCTATAATTTATAGCTTAAAAAACAATTTTGTTCGTTCTGTAATGAAATCCATTAAATATAACCACTTTTCTAACTACAGGTATTATTTTTTAGCACATTTCTTTAGGATCCTTTGTACTCAGCATCTTGAATCGCAGCTATTATGGTGGAGTTCATGATATTCTTCACTTCAAATTAATTACCAAGTGCGACTAGCTTCTCCAGGCTATCGTTTCTTCTAGAGAGTAGCATAGAATCTGTTTTTTGCCCACTATTAATATAGTATTCATCATCATCATCATCATTTGCCAGTCACAAGGCTCTCACTCGCTGAGGGCATGGACCTTACCAATTTCTCGCATGGTAATCGAGGCCAAAGGAACCTGAGGCTTACACGTGACGTAAGGGCTCCCCTTTCGTGTCCATACCGCGGGGACCCGAGCCGTCTTGGTATGCGGTTTTTTGTAAAGAGTTTCCCTCTCTTGGCCATTGCTGGCATTAGACGTACATCTTCTACCATATTGGTATCGGATTTTACCCTCTCGACTGTGTCCAGGCAAGTAGGAGGGGGTTTGCCTCGGTATTCGTTTGTTCTCTTCTCTAAGGCATTATCTGCTTTTAACGAGTCACGAGTGACAAGTAGCGAGCGACCACACACACACGCCTATATAGATATACACAGGCATACATATGCACAACTGCCCAAAACGAGTCTCAAGTAGCCGGTCGCAAGTGATTATTAGCCCTGTCGCGCAATAGCAATCCTTTTATCGTAGGAAAGACCTCCTCAGAGAGGTGTTCCCTAGAAAGAAGGAAGAGGAGCGAAAGTATCGAGACTAGACCGATTATTGGTCAACATATTAGGGTTTTCCTTCCCAGGGTATACTGGCTCTGTGGTGAGAATTCCGTTAGAGACCAGATTTATTTAAGCACACAAGGATATGTGTAATGGATATAAATGTCTTTTTTTTTAATATAAAATTATTTGGTCATAACATCTATTGAATGATAAATATTAAGAATAAATAATATTAAAAATAAATAATTTATTCCGGTCGCAATGTGCCGTATTTAAATTACGTTCCAATTTCGCGCGCCGCCTTTTGTTGGTCGGTCTGCTCCCCCCTCCCCGCCCGGCGAGCTCCCCCACCCCACACCGCCGCCAGGGGGCCTCCACCCCTTTGTTCGCGGGGTGAAATTATTTCTTAATTATTTCATTAATTCTTAGTTCAGCGGAAAGCGCAATAAAGTCTAATTTTACTGCTCGGATTCGCGACTCTAGCTGATGTGGGTGCATCATCAGCTAGAGTGTTGCCAGTGCAATCAAATAAAATTAACATTAAACTCCGAACGTTAATTTTTGAAAATTACTCTTCAGCAATTTGTGCCCGTTTAATATTCTCTTTTTGATTCGAGTTGTTTAACGCGTTTGACCCGGCGGGTTAATGCGATCGGATTAACGGCGACGATAAGTGACGCGGTCGATCGTCGACTTTTTTTCGGGCGATTGTCTTAAACGGGTCGGCCCTTCGTGAGTTCGGGTCGCCTCCGCAAATTTTATGCGAAGGGGACCTCACAAAAGGAGTCGGTGAAAGAAAACCACTGCACACTTCTTTTTGCTCGAATGTCTTTTCTCATCAGACGTGCGTGAAGAATGGACCAAGGTGTCGGGTATACGCAGTTGGAATGGAATTGATAAGACATTATTAATTATATAACGGAATGTTTCGAATATTTCTCACAATAATCTTAGATAAATGATTCCGAGTATACCGTATGACGTATTTTAAATGCGCATAATAATGGAATAGATTTTTAATACGAACGATTATGCTCATTAATAGAGCTTAGCTTTTTATGCCTTATTTTTTATTCTTAATATTATTTATACAATCAATTATATTTGTCTAGAGATATATGATTATATAACCTATCATTTTTTTATTGATAATTTTAAGTATAGACATATTATTCTGATGTTAAATAGGCATTCTCATATTTTATTACTAATTTAGAATATAATTTTAGTTCAAAATATTTATAACAACTCATGATAATTAAGTTTATGTTACAGTTTTTAAACAAATTACGTGAAAAAGTTTTTTTTTTATGCGATGGATATATTTTTTTCCAAATAAAAAATGCAAAAATAATCTTAGAGTTATAAAAATATAATTAATTTCGCAAAGAAATTGATATGAGTTTGTTTTTCATCTAATTTGGTCTCATAAGTATCACTAGAATAGATCGTTAAATTAGGTTATTAAAAATATGAATGAAATGTATAAAAATAAGACTTTATTTTATCTGAATTATTAGAGAAAGTTACGTATGGTTCTAAAAATTAGTTGAGCTATAAAAAAATTAACAATAATTGTTAGGCTATTATCAGAAAATACGTTAGGTTACAAAAAATATTTAAATCTAAATCCAAGTTTGTATTTTATATGAATTATTATAGCAATCATAACTAGAACAGATAGTTGGTTTTGGTTAATTTTTTATTTAAATAAAAAATTGTGTAAGATTAAATTTTCAAAATTAGATTAGGTTAGGTTCTAAAAATAGATGTGAAAAAACACATTACAGTCAGCTAATTTCGAGCGAATTTTTACCAATGTTTTCGTAAAAATCGCGAATATTATACGATATGTGAGTCACCATTTAGCAGTCAAAAGATAAATTAATGTCACGCTAGCGGTTGGTTTTTTTAATAGTATATTTGCCTTGTATTTATTATGCGTAAACGCGTGAACGGACTGAACCCCGGAGTTCGCTAGCCCGCGAAAACGCGTGCACGGACTGTAATGTGTTAAATCGATATTAATCTTTAATTTAATTTTTAACAAATAACACTGATGGAAATAGTTTTTTTGTTTTTAATTGTTTTTATTACAGTTATAAAAAGAAACATTGCATACTTAAAAGTATAGGAAACAATATATATTAAATATTAATTATCTAAAAAAAATGGTATATCGATTTTTTTATATTATGCGAGGGAGATATTATCTCGTTATTCGTCGAATAAAATAGAGTGATGATACGCACGCGCATCTGAAGTGCACGCACTCGCGCACAGAGGCCCCAGAGGCCCCAACACAAAGGGGGCCCATTGTAGGGGCTTTAACGCGCTTCATTTGTGGGCCGCAGTTCGGAGGTGTCGGCCGAGAGTGCTCCATCGGGACCCTACCTCCCCCCGCCCGCCCGCCGCCCCCTCCGATACGTCATCCTCGCGGATTCGTGGACCGTTTACCTCTCTAGCGATCGCAACTGGCGTGTGACGTCATCGGGAACCATCGCCCGCTGCGACTTTGACGTCAATTAACAACAATACAGTGGAAACGCGCTTATAACGAACGTCGAACGTAACGCTTCCAGCATACAGAATATATCATATATTAATATTCAGACAGGATAAATAATTTAAGTTAAATACGAACGGATGAATCATCGAAGCTCGAAGGGTATTGGATTTGATTTATATTAAACTCGGCCATAAATTAATATAATATGCAATCACCTGTGCATATAATTATTATTAAAACAAGTGCATTCGTTGCAAAAATATCACTTCGACGATATACAAAAGCTAAAATCGATTATATTTAATAAATACAGCGGCGACGTACTTTTAAAATTATTTCCATAATCTTAGATTTAACATTTATCGATTGAATAATTCGCACAAAATTATTGAGATTTTGGATCATAGCCGATTTTTTTGCGGAGACTATGTATTATTTTATAATATATGAAAAACGGCGCTGAATTACTATTATTTAATAAGATATTATAAATAAGACCGGGTCTTATTGTGATTTTTAAATTTAAAAAATACTATTTCTATGTTACTGTTATAACTAGGGCTTATTTTTTTATTTGCTTGAGTTTATGTAATATTCCCAAACAAATGTCCTTGGTCCTCCAAATCCTCGCCTCCCTTGAATTTAACCACGAACTATGACGTATTAAGGTGTCACATCATATGACTTTGTCTATTGACTATTCACAACTGTTATGGAGGATTCCGTAAACCTATATTTTGAAGCCTTCTATCGATTGATCGTCCATTCTTCTATTCCTTTTTGAGGAATAAATATAGCTCTTTCTATTTTCATATTCTTTGGTCCAAATTATGACCTGTTCTTCTCAATATCTGAGTATAAAAATTCAAAATTGTATTCATATCTTAGATCGACTTAGACTGCTTTCTTTGTAAAGCTAAGATGTTGCACTTGTTTTTTCTCTCATCCGAGAAATAATTCTTAACTAGTATGTATTTTAATGTTTTTGGGAAATATAGTTGGTCGAAGAGAATTTTTAAATAAAGTTTTTTTTATTTTAGATATTTTTTAGAGGAAGTAGATTGCTGAGGATTGATTTCGGGCAACGAAATTTATGAACAAGAGTAGACAAGATTAATGGTAGGTTTATTTACGTTTACAAAAATTTGGGGATTGAAGTTTATTCTAATGGAGGGAAATTAACGTCTTATATATGATTATTTATTTGACTACGATGGATGGATGGTATAACAGAAATATTCCAAAGCGCTATTCACCCATATAAAGATTCGATAAAGATGCAAGGAGAATGAGTCTCTCATGCTAATATCCCCCCCAGTGTCAAACCACGTTAATTTTAATATTATTTCAGTTATATTGTAATTTATATTATTTATTTAACGATGGAAGAATTTAATAAAATGTCTTAATCTTAATATTTGACTTATTGTACACTCAGCTTCTTTTTTACACGGTTTTGAAATAATACGTTCCATTAAGAAAAACAAATTCTTTATTTTTACACGATTTATTTGTAAAAACATAATTCTCAGAAACGTAAAAAATATATGTATATTTTTTTCAATTTCGCCCGGCCAATAAATAATCTATGGTTAAAAAAGTATGCTTAATGGTGAAAATTATCAACCAACAGCTGCTTTAATTCACGAGGGCTTGCAATTTGTTAAGAGTATGGAACAGCATTTTTTCACTTATGATCCCGACCTAGAACGAGCTTTAAAACTCCAATGGGATTTGCAGAATTAGAGGGCTGGAAATAAATAAATGTATAAACAACGCGTGAAACAAAATACTCTAAATTAGATTCTAACACATAATATTTTCTATATTTTATTTATTGAACCTTTTTTACACGATTTACTATACCACAATATTTATCTTTTTTACACGGTTTTTTCTGGAACGTATATACCGTGTAAAATCGAGTCGAATGTATCTTAGTATATTAAAAGCAAAAAAAATAGATAGATAGATGGCATAAATGTGTGTGCTGCACCAACTCGCGAAATTTAATGGCGCCGTCTATATTTTTACCGCAACACAAAAAAGCTCGAAATTGTTTTGAATCGATTGAGAACGCCTGATCGACACATTGGCTCTGAAATGTAAATCTGACTGCCAACATCGGCCATATGCCTTCGGCGCGTTAATTATTTACAATTAATTACACGCTCCCCGTCCATAGTTATGACACGCGGGAAACGTCGAAGGCGACTCGCGCCTCTCCGGCACCGGCCGCTTTGCCCCATTGTCGAGCCGAGGCGAATAACAACCTTCGACCGTGTATAAACGGCCTCACCGTTCGGGATTATTATAATCATCATTGTGATTTCGATAACGCGACGACGGTCGCGCAAAAAAAACTTATCGCACATAATGACGGACTCGTCACGTAATCGTACGTCGTTTCGCCGGCGAGATTATTGCATTAAATGTAATATAATATTAATAATCATGCGGTGTGTGCAAATTTCGCGTGTGTTGATGTCTGCGCGGGTCGTAATTGACATTCGCGAATTGTGTTTGTACGTCCGATTCCGTGCATAATTTGGTTTTTTGAACCAGCAATTTGGTGTTGCGCCATATTATATAATTAATAAAAAATTGCAACGCGAACGAAAATGGCCAATTATGGCGTTTAACAAGAGAAAATCCATCAAATTCTATGGATCAAATGAATAACGCATAAATAAAATTCGTATTATTTTTTTTTATTTGATGATGGATGAAATTACAGTAAATTTCAAAGCCTAAAGTCCAAATATATGTTCGATCTAGATTTCGTATGAAGATGCGAGGGTGGTGAGTTGTATGATTCACAATCACCCCCTCGCCAGTATCATGATTAATCCCTAGAATTTATAGATTTCGACGGACGGTTAACCTATCCGAGTGTTGACTTACATTTCATTGCAGATTGTTTGTAAACTACAAGTCACGATAATAAGTATAAGGTTGGTACATTTATTTTTGACATTGGTAGCCGTATTAGATGCTAACTTTATTGTGGGGTTTTGTCTAAAACAACACTGTTTTACTGCATCGGCCTCCAGATTCGTCGAAAATATTTCTTCTTATTTACAAACATTCCTGACATGAAATGAACGTCTTTACAGCATTCATGAGATTAATACTGAATCGGTTGGAAGCTGATTTATATGTTATACTGTGCCCGATCACCTTAGGCCGGTAACCTATTTATATGCTTTTGCGCGCGATCTTTATCGTCCGCACATTTGTTTATTTAAATACATATGCCTACGAAATTCATAGACAGTATACTCTGAAATATGCTGAAATTTATTTTTTAGAGTGATGTTAATTTACTATTTTTATATTTCACATATTTGCGGCCCAGAAGTGTTATAAAGTTTGGAAAAATACGCATCTGATGATAAATAAATAGTATTTTTTTTATTCTGTACTTTTATATTATTTTACATGAAAAATTAATATAACCGCATTTTTGCCCAAAACTTATGAGCCAATTTATCTTTTAGAATTGTCATTTTTGATGACATTTTTAACCCATTCGGCTCGAAAACAACTGTGTCGTCCAAATGGGCCCCAATCTCAAGGGACCCCAAGCGTTTTAAGTCAAGCAAAAACCAGAGTTATGCCTTGTAGGCAACATGCATATTATTTCGATAATGTAGGTTAACCGTGATTGAGCTGAGTTAGATCGGATAAGTGTCAGACGAAAACTATGAATTCAGAGAATTCTTTATGACACTGGCCAGGGGATATGTAAGATGAAGAGACTCATTACCTCCGCATGCTTTATAAGAATTAATTAATCTAATGCCTTTCTTTAAATCTTTCTTTGAACAAATAATATAAATGTTAATCCAGTTAAAATAATTATAACATTAACTAGTGTGGTGTTTTGACACTGAGGGAAATATTAGTGTAAAAGACTCCTTCCCCTAGCATCTTTAGAATCTTTATATAGGTGAATGTGGCTTTAGTATCTCTCTGTTATGCCATCCATCCATCTTAGTAAAATAAATCCATAAATAAACCTAGTTATTCATCATATCATAATTTGCTTGAGATTTTGGATTTTTTAACGAATCAATATGACGCGTAAACAATAACGCTTTCGGCGATGTCATCACGTTTCACTCGCACTCGGCACATCATACCGGATGCGAGCGAAAGAAAGCATCGCGCGGCAATAAAATACATCTGTTTTATGTAATATATTTTTAATGCACTTCATTTTAAGTGGTCATCAACTATATGTCCTCGAGCAATACATTATTTTATTTAATTACGATTTAATTTCATTGATTTTGTCTTGAAGTTGCATGCAAAATATTTTTTTTTCAATCGATAGCATTTAAATGGCCGTCATGCAAATATTGAAAAACATGTTATAAATAAATCAAAAAATATGATTAATATTCAGGTGATGATTAATAATGAATAAAATTGAAATTATATTATTACAGGTCGTCAATTTTCGAACCGAAGGAATAAATTATTTTTCAATAATATGGCGCGTTAATGTTTCCATCGTCCGCAAAAAAATGAGTGCAGTCAGAAAAAAAGCGTTCAATTCATCGGACGACGACGCATTGGCGTGGTGCTTTTGTGTCCCGAAAAAAAAATTCATTGGCACATATTCCGGCGCTTTGAAAGCTTATTAAAGCGAAGCTTTTGAGGTGTCATTTATTCGCACAAAGGACAGTCAGCGCCGAGGACAAAATATGATATTTTAACAGAGGACGCTGCCGCGTCCCACAGAAGCGGGACTCGAGCTTATATACGGGCTTATTATGAAGCTAATTATTCGAACGCAAATCCCCTCAAAGCGAACGGCAGCGTTAACTACAAAGCCTTCGCCATAAAAGGATACCCCCGGCAAGTGGAGATATCAACATTGTTTGGCGGATAATTAGAAACTAATAAATCCTTTGAGAGCCTCTCAAATTCGGCGCCGCCGCCTCCTCGGTCGCTGCGGGATAAACCAAATTAGGCTTTTGCGCTAATAAAAATATAAATTATTACGGGCCCGCATCGTCGGCGACGTCGCAGACGACGAAAAAACGATACCGAATATTGTAATAATAGCGAAACGCGATATTTCGGCGACATTGCGCAAAGGAAGAGGATCGTGTTTTCGCTAATGGCTAATATGAACAGAGACAAAAGGGCCAATTATACCGGCGAGATATAAAATTTCTCAGCCATAATATGATTTTAACAATATTATGTTATATCCGATGCATATTTCTACATTTTCATACATCTATAAAATTTAGGTCGCAATAAAATGTTATTTTTAACGACGATGATCTTATTATCTTATTATGTAAGCGAAAAATCTTTTCATATTTTACGGACAAATGCGTCGAAACGATTTTTCAATTGAGCAAATTTATCAAAATATTTTATTTTCATATTATAATAGTGCATTTCGGGGTTATAACAATTTCCACTATGTCCATTTTTAGTCGAATCTATGAGTAACGCTCATTATATTTTTTTCAGAAATTTATTACAACAGATATACACTGGAAAAATGAATAAGTAGCATCCATAGGATTTGATTTGATATCCGATTAAACAAAGACATTTTTTTTTAAATTAAATAAAATGAAAAGCTTGATTTTAGTTGTTTGTTAAAAAAATTTTGGGCCAGGATCTCTGGCCCATGATATTTTTATTGAATAAAAAAATAAAATATCACGTAGAATATTTAAAACGACGTTATAACATCTTTCAATAATATATTTCATAGTGAAAGATCGAAATTATAATTTATATCTATTAGTGGAAGAATAATATAATAATTTCTCTATTTATTTCATTGGTCTATGATTTTTTTTAAATTGTTTTTAATCCATTGCGACATAATCCTCTTTGTAACTTAAAAACAAGTTTAATAATCAAAAATTAAATTTGAGATATTTAAAGTAAAAATAACGTCTTATTGAATCGCAGAATATTGCGGTTATATGACGAATAAATACGCTCTTAAAACGGATAATAACTTCTTTAAATCGTTAGGAGAGGTAGATCCTCGCACAACAAACAACGATGACAAGGAATAAAAGTTCCGGGCGAGCTTTCGTCGGCCGCTTTTCGAACAACGAATAACCATATGTGCACATACATATGTATCTTAGTTCAATGGATACAATTTTGGGATAGATCAATGATATAATAGGCGTATTAATAATAAAAAAATATAGTCGAAATATTACGAGATTTTTTTAATATTTTATTATAGATTACGCGAATTGTTATAATTATAAATTCGTGAACACATAATGTCTATATACTTTTAAAAAATTCGATCTATAATTTTTAACGCCGAAAACCATTAATTAATTTTTATTTAATTATTCGAAACGAAAATCGATGAGATTTTCATAGATTTTGATCGATCGATATTCGATCTATAACATTTATATTTTAAACAATTTTGCTATGGCCGATAATACGCTGGTTTTGACGATACAATGATATTTTTTCGGCCCGTTTTAAAATAATCAACGCTCTATTCCTATTTTAATAATAATTAAATAGGCGACGCATTTATTTTATAGATCTCGTCGGAGGGGCAATCGATTTTTTTACATATTCGATTTTTTGTATTTTAAAATCGCTTTATTTTAATGAAATAACAATGTTGCGGGACAGAAAAACCGCGTAAAAAAATAAAACTCAATAAATTGATTGTAAATACGCGTATTTTAATTAAGAAAATAATAATAGGGCCTCCACGGCTGACGCTACATATTACTGACTAAGATTTTCATTTGTTTTTACTGATCCGCGTCGTCGATTTTTTTATTATAAGGAAATTTGATATCCGTTTTTGTGTTTTTTGTTTTACAAGTCGTTTATACATTTTTTGACACCCAGCCGGATAAGTTTGCAGGTCCCGTTGGAATTTTAAAGCTCGTTCTAGGGGGGAACGAATTTCGGCGATTTGTTAACGCTTTTCGCCGTCGGGCGTCGGGTATTGTGACATTTAATTAAGTGCTATTGCGCCGACGAAGACTGGGATGGAACAAAGCGCAAAATTTAACTAAGATATATAAACAATCTTTTCTGGGAATCGCGTTAGAATAATTAATTCTTTTTTTACAACGCGTAAAAAAAGATTTGATCGTTTTTGTCCTCGTATCGTTCCGAATGGGACGATTTTCGCGGTTTTTTTTTTAGATTTTCGTTAAGGGAAAGACGGAAGAGGGAAGGGGGCTCACCTGGAGGAGGCGCGGCGTGCAGCTGCGGCAGGCCGTGCTGAGGCAGGAAGGCGGCGGCCACGGCGGCGTGCGCGTTGAAGTAGGCCATGCGGCTCGCGGCCACCGACATGGGCAGCGGCGCCGGCGGCAGCGGGGCCGGGTACAGGGGCCGCTGCGAGTGGGGGGGCTCGCCCAGCCCCAGCAGCTCCTGGATGCCGAAGGGGCTGCGCTGCGCCGGGCTGCGGCGGGCGGCCCCCAGCGCCCCGGGCGCCGCCACGTGCACCGTGCCCTGCACGCCTTGGGGGCCCTGCACGCCCTGCATGCCCAGCCCTGGCCCCGGCCCTGACTCTCGACCCTGGCCCTGACTCACCATGCGCCTATTTAGGCCTATGCAACCGCAGTTCGCGCGGTCGCATAGCGCGCACGGCGCTAAGTATCGAAACACAATCTTTAAACCGAAATATTTCCGCGAACGTCGGCCGTCGAATCGAAAGGGTCGAAAAAAATTGCGCGGTCGAATCGAACGACGTTCGACGGTCGCCCGCTTCGACTGTGCCGGGTTCGTTTGTTTCGAAGACGTCCGCGAACGCGCCGGCGATCTGTCAAACGGATCGAAGGGGCCGCAGCGACGGGCAGCGGCGGGCAGCGGCGCCCGAGACCCGGCGACGTCTGGCGCCCGCTGCGCTGCTGGCGGCGGCTCCCGGCCCAGGCTCCGCCCCCGCGCGGCCGCGCCCCGACTTTTTCGAGCCCTCCCCGATAAAAATGCGCGGCCGCAAAAACGACGCAAGCGCCGCCCGCGCGATCGCCGCTTGCGCCCTTTCGTCCGCTTTTTTGCCCCCCCCCGCTCCGCGCTTTTTTCGCATTAGCCCGAGCGCGCGCGGCGGGGGGGCGCCGCCCGCCGCCGTCCCCGCGGTGGGCGGGGCGCGCTAATGGCCAATCGGAAAATTTAGACCTCCGCTTCTATTGGCCGGATTTCTGCGCGGCGACTCCGCCTTCCGCTTCCGCTCGCCCGAAAACGAGCCTTCGCGCGCGATGCCCCAGGGCGCATAACGGCCCGCGCGGTCGCTCGCGCTAGACTTTTGATTTGTGACGGACGAAAAACAATAGGCGACTCGCGACGTCCGGTCGCGGTCCGCGACGTTCTCTTTTATTCGATTCGACGCGTCGACGGAGGCGAGTTTTGAGATAATTATCGAACGTAACGCGATATATCGCGACCGAATCTCCGACAATGAATAGCCCGTCGATTTAATTATAATACGTATAATAAGACGCGATTTCGATTTCCCATTTTTCTATCCAAATGCGATCGCTCAAACGATTACCTAAGCGCGTTACGATTTGTATTTATTATATAATCGTCGAATCAGTTGGACCGAGATAAATCGTATTGTACAACTAATCTTGTATTTTATTACAAAAAACTACGTTGTCCTCTTATCCTTCATATAATAATTAATAATTCATAATATAAGCCAACTATATATTTCCATGAAAGCCATGTCCATGGTCCCCCTTAAGGCGGATCGTGCCCACAGTCACGTTCCTAAGAAATGAGGGAAAGTGAATTAATATTAAATAATTTATATAAAAAAAATATAGGAACAATAATGATATATAATTGCTTAACGACATTAACAAAAAATATAAGAAAAAATACATGACTTTATACGTTTACATTTGTTCTCTTCGGACGGTAAATAAATAATGTCACCCTCATATTCTATCATTTTAAGTTAAAAAAAAACAATTGCGCATTTTTTAAAAATTAAATTATTGCTCGCAATATTGTCCTCCAATTATAGGATAATAAAATAAATTGCACATATATTTATTAGGCGTGTAATTTATTGTCCTAATTATGTGTCCTTTCTCCGATTTGTATTTCTATATCTCATAGTTTACTGTATAATAAAATTTGATTATAAATGAAACATAAATGAGAAATGCAGAAAGATTTATTTAATAATACGGGATAATCATATAAAATTAATTATAAACTTAATTTTATAATTTGCTTCTATTTTTAATTAAATTTTAAATTATTTGGACGAATACATCAATTTAGGCTTTCACTTTCATTTTTTAGATGAGATTTTCAATTTGTCTTCCTGCATAGCTCTTTCTTTTAACCGAGATTATTAAACTTTGAGCCAAAATTCGAAATTTACACGTTTTGTAATAAGTTTTTATAGATTAACTTATCATCTTTCGAGGACGTTCTTAATGTCCATTAAGGTTGTCCTCGGTAGAGGACAACCTTAATGGACATTAGAGAAGACACACTATTTATATTTGAATTTTATTGTAAATAGTATATTTATCTAATAATTAGTACGGATAAATAAGATTTCTAAATTACACATAATTGTTTAGTAGGGTGAGAAGAACATTTAACAAATTAAATGTATTAAAGATTACATCATAAATACAATCAGCCGTAGTTTTTATATTTTATTATATGTACAATTTAAAAAAATGAAGGGGGCCTCGGGGAACCTTTGCCCAAAATGTCTAGCTACGCCACTGAATTTACCTCTATCACCGATTCTAAGTTCCGATAAGTATTTTAATCTTTGAGTATAAGAAAAAGTTGTATGAAGTTGCGAATAAAGAGGTTGTGTTTGACTAAAAATTCTCTCCATTTTTTTTTATTAATACCAAAACATATGAATCTTTTCGATAGCTAAGTTAGTTACTAATGTTAAGATACGTCAGAGATAGTGTATCAGCTGATATAGCTTCTAAATTCTTGATATTTTTTTATCCCAATTTAAAGTTTGGGAATCGTCCACGCCCGATTGTTAAAGTAGCACGATGAGTGGGACCGTTAATTAATGGCGCGGATTGGTCCCACCAATTACAGGGCCGGAGTGGGGTCGCCATTGATTGGCCGGTAATTTGAATTAGTTTCCGAACTGCCACGGCTCATTCCGGCTCCCGGGTTCCGGCTCGATAAAGGTTGAATTTTTGCCGATTTAAAAACCGATCCGTCGCATTCAGCTAGACCGGCTCGTCGTCAACGGCCAAAGGAAGTCGGCCATTGTCTAGGAGTTTGCCCGCGGATCCGCGTATATTGGGTCAATCGAATCGCCCTTTGTTCGCACGTCAATAGGCCCTAAATGTTTGCAGAGCGAAAATTGATATGGACTTTTGTGCGAAAACAAAAAATAAAACGGCGAATCTCGCTACCGGAAGACAAAGGCTTGGATTTCTTTTTAAATGTTGAAATATCGAATTACACGATCGATTAAAAAGAAATCCTGCTCTCATTCTCCACAATAAACTAATGTTTTACAGTTTAAACCGGATTTAACCTAGCCGTGCCGATGGGACCCCAAGTTTTTGATTTTTCTCGAATAACTCT
>JAGXCT010035674.1:0-93233 GCA_022495035.1 Philopotamus ludificatus | reverse complement strand
GGTTTTATTGTTGTTATATTTTATTATATGATAAGTGAGCCAAGATATGTGAATTTCTTCATTTTAATGTTTTTGTCAAGAGACTGTATAGGAATGATTTTAGAAGGCAAAATCTTTAGTAATGACTAGTATTTATAATAGAAAACTTACAATAGAATTTAAAAAAACTACGATTTTTGAGGTAATTAATAATATTTAATATCTATGATGTATTTTTGATTATTTATAATAAAGTTAAGTCTTTGATGAGTGAGGCGTACAGGATTTAGAATACAATTATTAATTTTATTTAGTATAAAGTAATTACGCGATGTAGAATTTTATTTAAATATTATTATTTTACAAAGGATAAAATGTTAATTTTCCTTAAATTATGGCATAGTAAATAAATTCAATTTTGCGTTTACTCTGCAAAATGGCTTAATAAACAGGTTACCATTTTTAAAGCAACGCACATGAAATACGCTTCCATAGAGTGTGTATTTATTTTCAAATATTTTAATCGCTTAAATATAAGTTTTATTTAAATTTTTCATCCCTTTTCAATTATAAACTCATTTTATATATAAGTAAGCGTATAAAATATACCGAGTAATGCAAAAAATAATTAATGGCGGTCCACTGAGAATATACGTAAATATGTAAAATTAATTCTAAAACAATTATATTAACTTAAATATATTTTAGCAATGGAAAATAAACAAATCATATGAAAATCTGCCATTTTGTAATCTGTCGTTAATTAATATTGATATTAATTTAAATTATTTTCGTTTGATGACATCAGGATTTTTTTAAAATGAATGTTATATGATGATGTCGAGTTGGTGTCCCCTGGAGGGTGCAGCCGTTCCTTCTGCATTCAACATTTCCAGACAGATTGTTGGGTGCAATTATGTATCATTTGGAGGTGGTCGTCGGGACGCGCCAGGTGCCGCACGCCACTCCACTCCTCCTACTGTCTGCGAGCTGGTCCACCTCCACCGAGCTGACGACGACCTGCCACCTGCAATAGCCCTCGCTTCCACAGTCAGTTGCAGCATGCTATAGAAATACTATCAATGCACAAAAAAACCTGACATTATAATTACAAATTGAAACGTATGTACTCTAGAAATTCTATGGCTCATCAACTACTTCATCGCAGAAATAATAAGTTCGTTGAACTAGAAGGTGGACTGCTCCAGGAACCATCATCGGCGTGGGAATTACAGCATGTTCGGGGACCACATTGCTGAACCATCCCTCATAATTAGTCTACGCAGCTTCCGAATTCTGTATTACCATAAATAAACATGAAAAATCATCGCAGACGTTCGGGGGGTATCGGAGTCACGGACCGAATTATTTGTAGTATGCGCCTCTTTTAGAGTTTCTTTCCGCAGATGCACGTTAGACGCTCGCCAGCCATTCCACTAACAAGGCATTGCATTTGCTCGAGTGTGTTGAAAGATGAGCTTAGAGTGCACGTCGGCAAAGAATGGCGGCGGATGTCGCAACCGTCAGACGGCATGTCCCCGTTACTTCTGGGTGACGCAATCCTTTGTACACACTCTCTGTTTGCTCGTCTACCGGGGGCTACCAGACTCTCTCATTGCAAACAAATCCGCATAAATAATGTTACTCATGTCTGGCAGTGATAAGGCCCTATTTATAAACGACACGGTGTCCCCTAGACCGCCATGTGTCACGATCGGCGCTAATCTCGACTCTGTGTGTGAACGTAGTCGATTGTGTTCATTGAAATGCGTATCCATTCAAAACCTAATCAATTATTGTTCTCAATTGCATTGTTTTGTTCGGAGCCGGCTCCAGTCGCGGTCGGGGATTGGTAGGATGACCAACATAGTATGCTTCATCAGCCAAAATGTTAAACGATATAAAAACCATTGGCAGATACAGCGAAACGGTTAAGATGCCGTGTCCATGTTCGAACGTGGACGTAGAGATTTTCGTTCTTCTATCTAGTAGCAAAAGCAAGATGAAAAGTACTTCCAACCCAAGCCCGGTCCTGATTCGGACGTTCTTGAACTACGAGAGGCTCCTTCTATCCATCTACTGCTTGCCTTCTATTATTAGCCATTTTAAGCAATACTTAAAATCTAAATTCCTGTTAGGCCACAGAAATTTCAAGCCTAATGGCATCTTTGCACTGTTTGTATGGGTTTGTCTGTCAGGATTACAATCACGTTCTGTGGTCCTGTCCTTACCTAGACGTTGACCATGCTGTCTGATGCGGGATTTACCCTACGGCAGAGGGCCCAATTCAACACATGGACCTAATCAGCAACGTAATTTGCTACATTTGCTTACTTAGCATTGACTTTTAGAGACTTGTGCAAGGTTGCTTTCCCTCTCCACCACTTACTGGTATTTGGAACCTCTCTATTTTTTAGTAGAATCTGTAGTACTGCCTGTAAAATCTTCAATATGTGTATTGCCATGCCAAGCACAACAATTTTCTCCTTGTGAGATGATTAATGTATCGAATAATCCTATTGTTTATTCTATCAAGATATCAAGCTCCTTTAAATAAAACACTCGTTTAGCTTGTGCGTTTAACATTCAATCGTATTCTACAAAAGCGTCCTATTATCACATATTTGTCTTCTTAATCTAGATTTATACATAACGTAAAAATATATATTTTTTATAAGTAAAGATTCAAATCAGATAAATTTCATCTCACTCTTCGAATCTGTAAGGTATCCGTGTTATTTTCTGTACTCCACCAGCTAGAATAATTTTAGACCTCACAAACTGATCTAGATCACTTTATGAGCCGCAAGGTTTTACATCAAACCTAGCCTGGGGGCCGCATGATTTAATGTAATGATAATCCAAGCTAATATACACGTGTATCCATCTGTGGTAAAATAGGAGAATTACATTGTGCATCGTTATCAGAAAAAAAATGCCAAGTGGGCTCCAAGTATGCCAAGTATGGCTCTCACGCCAAAAAAGTTGAACGGCTAATAACGCTTTGACATAAAATCACGCCAAAAGGCGTGAACGGTTATCATAAAGTGTTAATGAAGTTTAGCCTAGCCTAGGAAAAATATGGCGAAGCCAATGACAGTTTTTTTTACAGCAATTTTACAGCGATCAACGGTGTCCAGGGTCTCTGCTGATTCATCGATTTTCTTGAGCCATGTTAATCAAGATGAAAGATATGTTTATTCGCAACTCTGATTCGCCTGCCTAGTTTTCAATGATTTTTTATTTACTCTCCATATAAGTGGTATGGAAGAGTATTAATATAATTCAGTTATAATTAATAAAAAAAAAGATCAAATATTCTAGAACGAATAAGTGGAAGTGATCAATAAAACGTGACATTTTAGATAATTAAAATATTTTATATTGATACATTTTTTTAAATTTAATTGGAAAATAAAGTATGCATTGATTTAAATATTTAATTTAAAAAAAAATCATTTATTTTGGTTTTAGATGACAAATTGAACAGCCAAATATTATATGTGTATACATAGTTAGGTTAGGTTATTATTAGCATTGGTGTATTCTGCAAAGGTCGTTTTGCAATACCTGCCAGCACAATTTTCTTTTTTATTTTACATATTATTTAAATACATATATGTTAGTATATAGGATTCATTTGTGAATAAAACGTTTGTTTCGCTGCATATTCTAGTCTAATTAATTACCTTAAATTCTATATAAAATCGTGGGAGTAATTAAAAAGAATGTATTTTAATAATTAAAAATATTCTAAATCGTATTCAATGTTTAAACAATTTATTTGATTTAAACATCTGGCTGCGAGTGCTAAATATTTATCTTTCTCTTGCGTATTAGTTACATCATTTTAATTACTGTCAAATCATGATGTGTCATAAATATTTAAATCTATCGCATTAATTTGAATAGGAGTATTATTTTATCTGCATATAAGGATGACATTGTTGTCGGGAAGGTCATATATCTATACTTTTATTATTTTTGTCAGATAAGCTCGAGATATAGGTTTGCATCGCTGGGGAATTCTTTCAATTTTACGACGTCGTTTGAAAATGTTTTAAAAAAATATTTACATACTCCAAGAAAAACATACAATCGTGCAAGACAGCAATAAAATTTAACTGCATTTTTATTTTTGGATATAATTACAGGGTATTGAATATTTTTTAGCAATTGCACGATCTGCCCACATTTCGCCTTGAATATATGTACATAATGGCATAGAAAAAATATGTTTATTATAATTTATAATACACGGCGAGTGTTTCCTGCACTCTGGCCATATCTGGATACCCAGACGAAGGTCAATCTAGACGGCTAATCTCTTGAGAAATTTAAATTTTGATTCAAGATCTCTTTTTTTTGATAATAAATCATACCCTCGTCCGAAGTGGGTGCGACTTTTTGCCGCCGATGCACCACTTGGGTCGAGTGTACCAAAGTGCAGGCTGCACCGTTGTAAGTGGGTTTAAGGGGAGGCCGAATGAGCGCGGGGGGAACCGGTCGCTTTCTCTCTATCCGCTTGTCTGGTCCACGCCCCGCCAAACTGTGGTCTGCGGCAACATATTCTAAATAATACCACTGTCTACCACCTTAATTTTTTTTTAACACTGCATTTATTAAAATACAATGCTAGAATTTTTTAATACACATGTCATTTAATTATAAAAAATAAATTATATATTATCTAGACTATTTTGGGAATTTTACGTATATAGCATACAAATTACTCAGATAATTGCTATAATTATCAGAGCAATTTAAAAAAAAATGTCTAATCTACATATTTGACATTGACAGAAATAGTGACAATCACGCCATTATCATGTCGAATTTGCTTTTCACATAAAATAATAGATTAATGCATATTTTATTGTAAATGAATATAAAATCGTTTATACCTCGCTTATATGTATATTTTTTGTTCTTTTTACTCGGTAGATTGGATCTAATAAAATATTAAAATACGATATTAATATATTACGCATAAAAAAATTAAGCATTCCATTTATCTTTTTATTTTAAAGAAACGTCATAATAACTACTGCTTACGCAAAAAAGATCCGCGTATAAATGCAATCAATACAAAACAAACAAAACAATATGGAAAAGATTTATATTGTTTTTTTTTCAAACCAGCTTAAAATAAATAAAACATTATTGGGCGCAATATCAATATATTATATGGATAATAAATTTATATTCATATTGAGTCACACAGTAACAAAAATCATTAGGATATTATTCATTAATGTATTTAAATTTGATAAGCTCCATGATTATTTAAATAGTCAAAGAAGATTCTGATATTTTTTCATTTTTTGCATAGAAGAGTTTTTTTTACACAATAGGCTCGTATTTATCTATGTAACTATAGCTAGTTGCTCTACTGATAGCTATTTTGTATTCACAACAAGCTCCATTATTATTTAATTTAATTTACTACAATTTTAAACAACTGTCGAAATAATGTTTTAACATAAAATAGTTTCCCAAGCTTTCCCAA
The DNA here is from genome assembly GCA_022495035.1 of Philopotamus ludificatus. Taxonomy (NCBI): domain Eukaryota; kingdom Metazoa; phylum Arthropoda; class Insecta; order Trichoptera; family Philopotamidae; genus Philopotamus; species Philopotamus ludificatus. The sequence goes on along the minus strand of JAGXCT010035674.1, from coordinate 87,745 downwards.
TTTTTTATTTACAAGCAATGCCTTTCACAGAAAATACAACTAAAATTTAGACGCTCTTCAATAAATACTATGGTTTTTTAGCACAGAGTATTAAATCTCATTGAATTTTGTTCTACTCGTCCTAATTTATGTCTTATGGTTAATTTTAAAATTCGTTCCGCTTTTGACTTCAACTATATTTTTGTCTAACAAATTGAGTTGCCAAGTTGAGGCTCCTAATTAATTACGAGGTCCAAGGCAGCAGCCATTCAAATCCTCCCTGCGTTACATCTAGCATCTGGTTTACTATAATGTCACTAATATCATAAAATATTTTTTCCAAATCTTTCACAATGTATGGACTGTATCGAATAATCGATACCATTTAATTTTTCTACACAGATTTTTTGTTAAAAAATAGTTCGCTGTCGTATTTAATGGTGAAAATATATAAACCTTAGGCTCGTATAACACAGGTTTATACAACACAGTTTTGATATAACACGATTTAAAAAAAAATCTGTAGGAAAAATACTGCGCATACACCCTCAGTAGTGATAACAAGTATGGAAAGGGCTCTTATGATATGGATAGAAGTCTGCAATGATTAAAGCATCCTTATAGACAGAAACATTATTCAAATGAGAGCACTAACAATTTATTACAATTTTACTGCCGATAGAAGCCATTCTCATTACATAATATAAAATATCATGTAGAAATTGCATCGGCTGACATAGAATCTTTCAAAAATTGACTTTAAAATTCGCCGAATTTTAAACACTCACAAGATGATGATGCGATGATGAATAAATGCATAAGTGATGTTTTTAGTATGTGTTAGATCAGTGATGTCCAACACGCGGCCCAGTTCGTTTTGTGTGCGGCCCTATTGGAGTTTTCATCCTTCTACAAATATTAATTTCATTTGCAAAAGGGCTAATTTCATTTGCAAAAAGATTAATTTCATTTGCAAAAGGATGAATTTCATTTGCAAAAGGGTGAAATAGACTTGCAAAACCTGAATAAAGAAATGCTTAAATGGGTACGAAACACAAAATAATAAATTTGAAAACAAATAATGACTTAAAATAATTGTATATTCAGTATCAGCTCAAAATTTGAAAATCATAAAGGGTGGGTTGAATTATGGGGAGGGGGCGGGGTAGGTTGAATTACGTACGACATTAGTTAATAAATTGTTTTTAATACTTTTTGTTTTTATGCGGCCCACTAACGATTTCAGTTGGACAACACTGTGTTAGATCCTTGAATTATAATAATTATTATATAAATATTCCATAAAGGGGGTACGTATTATTCGTGCATACGGCTCGAGATTAATCAAAAATATAAAATTCGTCGTAATTGTCATAAACAATTTAAATTTAACTGATAAAACATTTATTTATCAGAAATTGCTCAGAAATATTATTATTTGTAAATAAAAAAATAAATAACATATTTTTTTGAGTCGATCGAATCGATTTGTGTGTATAAAGAATTCATTACATCAGCGTAATATTTCAAATTGATAAATAATCGCTGGGCTTATCTGTGGAAGATGTTTTTTTTTATCGCATAATCACGGTGATAGTGAATTCCAGCATTGCTAGAAGTTATGCATGGAACAGGATTGTAATATTTTTTTTTTATCATAAGTGCATGTACATATTTACAAGTCAACATGTCTGACTGATACAGCAGGCAACTGATAATACATATATATATTTTTTTTTAAATAATATGCGGGAATGCGAGCCGCAATTGCGGCGCCGCTGGGCGGCGGAGGGGCCGCCGCTGTCTAGACGGCCGGCAGACGGGCCCCCTCCCCGCGGCCCACAGGTTGCACCAATGCCAGACGTGGCGCACTCTCATTTATTTATCGCCGTCATCGACATTCCTCCACACTCTCGCGTACGTGTCCTCTGCACGTCTGCATGTTGAGCCGGCAAAAGAATTAGAATAGAATAGACACCAATTGCAGACAATTCCGCGTGTGACGTCACCGACCGGTGCCCGCGACGCCGTCGGGCTTTGAATGGAAAAAGTCAAGGACATTCTAATCACAGCCAGACTGATCGTGGCGAAATCATTTCTTTTACCTCGTCATCGATGCCTCGTGCCCGAGGAGCGTGACCGTGACTGGTTTTCGGCCAGACGTTCCTTCTCCAGTCCGGATCCAGCGGTTTAAAAAGTCTCTCCTCTCCTCTACTCTAAACGAAATACCTTCAGGACTCAATACTAACGTTTCAATATTATTTATAATAATAATTTGATCTTCTACTAGATTAATTCTATTTACTTGGCGTATAACGGTGAAGATCATTTTTTAAATAGTATATATAATAAAAAAATATTTAGGATTTTAATAACATCGTGAAATGACCTTCAGATAAATAAAAATTGCTATCGTTACGTTTAATCGATAACAATAGCGAATTGATCAATTCTATTCAATTTTAAGTAATATTTACGCATTACAATTCAGATAGATAGCTGAGATAATATTTTTTATAATTAATATAGACGGAATAAAATATATATCTTTAATATGTTTATTGCAAATCTTGGTACTGAAATATTCATCACTTTAATTAATTGTACTTGTAAATTGTTCAACACGAGATATAAGAGATAATTGTACTTTTATTTTGTTGCATACACTCAACTGCTTCTTTGCACGCTATATACTTTCCACCAAAAACCGTGCAAAAAAGTGTATATACATATTTTGTTTCCAGAAAGATTTTGTTTGGCTTTTTATTGGATGATGTTATTTCAAAACCGCTTAAAAAAGAGTCAAATATATTTACAAACGACAATATAAATTTATTTATTTATAAAAAATAATATTAATGGTAAAAAGCTAGAAATTCAACTTACTAGAGACTTGAAAACAATCGCGTCGTCCGAAAGGGGTCCATTTATAATGAAAAATAGACTCCAAGCATTTCAAGTCAAGATATTGATGAATTCCACATTAATATCTTGACGTTTTAAAAAAAAAGGATTATTCTATGATGCAATATGACGCGTTTATGACATGCATACTCATCGATGTCTCGCCACAGACTGAGGACACGCCGACGACTGCAAAAATTCTCGCGGCACGTTTCACTATTATGTTTCACTTGGGCTTGGCGCATCGGACCTGATGCAAGCGAGAAAAAACTTTGCGTCTATTGCAACAGAAGCGAATATTGTTGTTTTTTTTTTTGAAAATGCTGACAATAAGGGTCAATAATTATTTATGATATTTATTCTTTAGACTTTTTTAGACAAATGCAAAAAGTTTATGACATGTAGGATTTATATTAAAAGAGCTGTTCGAGAAAAATAAACGCCATCGGCACGCCTAGGTCAATACGGTTTTAAAAAAATTATAATACTTCTGACACTCATAATTTGCATAGGAAATTTTCATGGATTAACATTAGGAAAAGACATGTATATTATTAATTAACAACATTTAGTTATTTATTATTAATAAGCTATATAACAGGTAGCGCTATAGAAAGGCTTTCAAAATATTTTCAGGTTATAGAAGTACACTCGATTCTCCTTTAACGCGAGAAATACGTTCAAAAGACTGTGCCAAAAATGCTAGATAGTTTATAAGACATGTAAATTCAACATATGTACAGAAATACATTCTTTAAGGCTGTAGTCATATTTTGAGTTTCATAACCCTTTTAATGCTGTTTTTTTTATTGTTTATGACAATTAAAACGATTATTATTTAATAAATACATGATTTTATTTATTTTGATTTGTTTTTAACTGTGTTAAACAAAAAAATGAGTGTAAAAAAAATAAAACATTGTTTGAAACATCGTAAATATTTGAGTTATAAATGTAAATACCAATATTTAAAGGTTATATATAACATGTATGTGTATATGTACATATATCACATATGTACATATTGAAGTACATAGATCATAATGAAACACATTATACACGTTTGTGTTGGCGAAGTATAATAAATTCACATTCGATACGATGATAATCATATATCGACTTGTGCCATATGTGCATATGTACAAAGCTGCATACAATTACAGCCAGACTCGTCATCATCAGACAAAATCGTGCATGTGTGCGTTCGTACGTATATCCAAATATTCATTATGCCAGATTTTCTGTCCGTGTCATGCGTTATCGTAAGCGACGAATTTCGTAGTAAAACTGTTATTTTTTTATCTGCGAATAAATTTCGCGACGATGAATAACGTATATTAATTGTTTTTTTCTCGGAAAAATACACGGCCTGATAGCGATGACGAAATTTAAGAATTGCCCACCTGGATCGCTGAAATTTTTCCCACATCCATTCGCCATTGTCGTCGTACGCTGCTATTTAATTCTGCACTTGCACATTCATCACAAAAATGTTCTCACCGCGTTTATAATGTGTTTCGCGTAAGGACACGAATCTCCGGTTGCCATTCATGTGCAAAACTATGTGCGCATTTTTAATTACTGGAGCCGGTCATCTAATCCTACTTAGATGCGCTTATATTCTAAGGACATTGACATTACATCGGCTTAGCGGAGTTTCTCTGGTTACTCCTCGTCTAGACGTTTGCGGATCGCTTTTTGCATATCAGCGAAGTGCATTTCTTTTCATTTTATTATTTTATAAAGAGCAAAAAAACCCGTAGAATAGCAGACAGCAGACGAAATATAAACACCTCCACGCCGCAGGACACTTTCAGCAATAAAATATCGAGATTAAAACGAAAACTAATGATGTTTCCGCCGGCAAATGTTTGGTTTGTTTCATTTGAATTCGCAATTAGCTCTTATCGTGCAATGGTTGTTATTTTCTATCGAGATTTCCGACCTATTATTCAAATATATACCTGTACACCGGTCTGAACTTTGTTTATCTTTGCAGATATAAACGTACATTGCGGGATTAACCGCTCTGACTAATGTAAATATTAGTTAAACACTGACCTCTATTAGAGAAGTTAAATATACAATTGAAATTAACCATAAATTGTGCAATTAATTTTCTTGTCTGGGATTTAATTAATTTATTACATTTATTACATATTTACTCCAATTACACAAAATTGCGAAACATGTTGAATTAAAAAAGAGTTATATCAACCTAGCCGTGTCGATGGGGTCTATTTGGGATCCTAAGTTTTTGATTTTTCTCGAATAATTCTTTTAATATAAATCCTACATGTCACAAATATATTTATTTTTCGCAATTGCAGACAATAAATATATAAATAATCATTTACCTTTATTGTCTGCAATTGCGAAAAATAAATAAAAATAACAATATTAGCTTCTGTTGCCAGGGCGCGATGTTTTTTCTCGCTCACATTCGCTACGATGTGCCAAGTGCGAGTGAAATCAAAAAAAATATGAAACCGAAGTCGAAAAAAATATTTTTATTAAGAAAATCATACAAATCAGCTTGGTTCATATTTTTCTCTTATTTTTTATATTTATATATAATATGAAGCTATTTCGATGCTATTAAACGATAGGAAAATTTCATCTTGTACGACTTCAATGCTAGTAAAATGGACTTTAAGGCCCTCGTATTTTCTTTTGTTGGAATTGGATGGATTGAGTTTACCTCTCCTTCTCGTAGTGTACTTTGTTGGAGAAGTTTTCGTGAATAGGACTCTCCATTATATATCATATATATGATTTCATATAATTTTTATGACGATTTTCTTATATTTAATAAATATTTTATTGAATTATATATTGTCCATTCTGGAGGTCTAATACTTTTTCTATCTTTCTAACAGTAGCATGATTCCACGCTCATAAAAATTTTGTTCTTTGCTGAAAAAAGTGATCCAGGTGATTTTTGACCTCCTCATTTGAAGTAAAAGTTTTACCGTCTAAAAACAATTGTAGATACCGAAACAAATAATAATCAGAAGGTGCCAGATCTAGAGAATATGGTGGGTCTGGCAGTACATCCCATCCAAGCTGTAAAAGCTTTTGGCGAGTTGACAAACTTGTACGAGGTCTCGCATTATCTTGGTGGAACACTACACCATTTCTATTGATCAATTCTGACCCTTTCTGTTTAAGTGAATCATTAAATTTGTCCAACTGATGACAGTACACTTCGGAATTGATCATTGTGTTGTCCGGTAGAAGCTAACAAAAAAACTATTCCTTTGAAATCCCACCAAACAGATAGCATTACCTTATTTTGATGAATATCGGCTTTCGAAGTGCTTGAGCCGGTTCATCTTTTTTACTCCATGATTTCTTGCGTTTAACATTGTTGTAGGATAATTTTCTTGACGCTTGAGAAGTAAATCACAGACGTCAACGCGACGGCACAAATATCTTTCCGTATGAACATGAGGAACCCATATGTCGAGCTTTGGGATTAAACCTAGGCGTTTCAAAATGATCATGAACGGTCGTATTCGATAAATTTAATCTCTCAGCGATCTCACGAGTTGTTATTCGCCGGTTTGCATCAATTAATGCATTTATTGTGTCTTCATCAGCTTCATCATCTGGCCTTCCAGAATGTGGTGCATCTTCAACATCAAAATTTCCGGATCGAAATTCTGCAAATCAGTTTTAGCACTGGCGTTCTGTCAATACATCTTCTCCATACACATCGGATAATTTTTTTCTTGCTTGAACAACATTTTCACCTTTTCGATAGTAAAAAAAGTAAAATATGGTGAAAATGCTGCTTTTCACTTTCCATATTTGAAAGGGTACAAATCAACAACTACTGCGTAAAATCAATCGATCTTTTTCACAAGCAAGCCTTGCTATATCAGCTGTCAAAATATTTAATGATTATGCGGCTTAAGTGAAAACTTGGCTGTGTAAAAAGACAATTAAGTCTTCTGTTGGGAAAAAACGAAATGAGTCTCCGAACAACCCAATATATATAAATATTTCAGATGTAATTTCAGTAAATTAAAACGTGAAAGCGGGCATTTAATGTATTAAAATAAATCTCGGGCACGTAAAAACAGGGGTTGCATTGTATATTCCTAGAAATATTTAAAAATTTCAGTTTTATCAGGCGACCAATACTATCTAGTATTTTTTTTTAGTAAATCGACATTCCGATCAGTGATTGGCCATAATAGTCTTTGTCTTTTTTTTCTGAAGACATTATAATAATGTTTTTTTGTTATTGTTGGCATGTAAAAACTATAAATTACTACTATTATATGTAATAAAATATCATATCGATGGATGTTTGTAACAGGTGCATCATAATAATTGACTACAAATGATCCATGACGAGTGCACCGATGGATTATTTTTAGATACGTGTTTGCTATTATAATTTTTTTTTATCGACAATTGCAACCTTTGCAGAAATAGCATACGAGCACATTCTTTTCCATATACATGTGTTTGCGGTCGGCGTCGCAGGGAAAAGGAAAACGACACCTGCTGTCCGATTTGCATATACGTTGTTGTATTATTTTTCAATAAAATGTCTGGAACAGGTGGAGGTGCAGATATTACACCGAGCGTAGAGAGGAATTCCGACCGCGGTCATATAAGGCGGGGGCCGTAGACCGCGGCAGACGACGGCAGACTGCGGCGAGGGTAGACGCCACCCCACGGCGCGACAGATGCGACTAGACAGACACGCACCTGTCCAGACACATCTAATTGTCTATGCCACAGCCAGAGCGACCTAACTCTGCTGGGGACAATTCGTAGTCAACAATAGGCTATAATCATTTTCAACGAGTAGAATGCGAGATATCAAAGAGATTAATAGATAATGTTTTTCTATTTCTCTATTAATATGTTAATAAAAAAATAGAACTAGCTATTGTCGAGCTTTAAAAGGTGTCCGATTCGTGATTTATAGTTACGGTGACAATTAAGCTCATCAAAAAGGTTAGAGTCACCAATTTTTGAGTGTCCGCTTCGTTTTTCTTTCATAAAAACTAAGCTTGCTTATATATCTGACCGTTAAGTTTCTTCAGGAAGAAAAACCCAACTTAAATTACAAAATTTTGGAGATGCATCCCACTGACTGGACAAATATTCATAGCAGTTGTTATAGAATTCAAAAATATTATTTTTAAAATTATTTTGCCCAATAGCATTTTTTCGCCTAGTGCAATTTGTGGTTAATAATAAATTATATGGTTGAGAAGAAAGAAGCTGTCGTGGCTCTGCAATATTCATATGTGGACCGGATTGGGAGCTCCAGAATTGCTCGAGCTCCCCAAAAGTTGACAATTAAATAGAGAAAAACCAAAACAAGGCATCTGAAGAAGTAGCTTTTTTAACAGCTACAAGCCAAAACTAATAGTGATTATCACCGTGTTTATAGTCTAATGAAAAATCACTAGATCGGGATTCACGAATATTCACGAAATTCATGAAACTTATATTGTATGCCCATTCATCTGATAATTTCGTATGAGTTTTACTTAATTTATACATAATGAGAAGTTGTTACGTATTTAATTAAATTATATTTTTTTGCTGTCACAAAAAAGACAAAAATAAAAAAAGGATATGTAAAAACGAAATAATGGGAAAACCATAATAAGAAATAAAAGGCATAAAATATTATATATAAAAAAAATTAAGACTTATCCCATTTTCTATTATTTTTGAAATTTCCAAACAATTCATTGGCTTAAAATTAATAGCATACATTATTTTTTGTTTAAATATGAAAAATAAGGGATTTAGGCCCTGGTACAAAATAGCTTTGATCACTAGAAAAGAACGCTATCTTATTAGACCTGTATAGTGAAGATAGTAGTTTAATTTTGGTCCTACTTTAAAGTTGATTACACCTATCCCTCGATTTACACGGTACTCGTTTTACACGTTTTTGCTTTTACACGGTTTTTAAAAAAAAAAGTTAAAAATAAGTGTTGAAAATAATCAAAAATTATAATTTTATTTGTTCGTGTGCCCACTGTAGGTATGCATTTGTTGTATGCATTCCATTGTAGGTAAGTCTCTTCCCGCCATTCCGCTTTCATCCTTGACTTTAGTGCCAGCTACAGCGACGCAAATTGTGTTTGAGTCTTTACCTGAAAATTTTTATTCTTCATATTCGTAAGTAAAATCGAATAAACACACATAATTTTTAATTACGTGTTTAATATCTTAAATAATATTTGTAGCCTTATTATGTCAAAAGAAGTAAAAAGAAAAGTCATTTCTTTAGCATCCAAAAATAGGTATGCATTCCACTGTAGGTGTGCATTCCACTGTAGGTATGCATTCCACTGTAGGTGTGCATTCCACTGTAGGTATGTCTCTTCCCGCCATTCGGCGTTCATCCTTGACTTGAAAATGGAGAAAGAGTAATAGATGTTGCTAGATTATATAGCATAAATGAAGCTACAATAAGAAGACTCAATTAAAAATAGTGTAGCAGCTAACACTACGAGTACGAGCACAACTTTATATATCAGAGATATTGCAACGGAAAACATGGAGGCTAGTCTTTAATGATTTGGATAGAGGACCAACACAAAACGGATGACAATTGATACCACCGCCATTACAAAAAGCATTGCGAATATATGAAAAATTAAAGAGAAGTTACCATCCCTTTCTTTATCTGAAAGAAGCAGACTTCACAGCAAGTCATGTAGAAATTCAAAAGATTCCAACCAAGACACTCTCTACATAGTTTAAAATTGCAAGGTGAACTGGAACATCTGGCAATGTAGATGCATAAGAATATCCAATAAAATTCTTATTGAAATTGTTGCTCAATTCATATACTCCTGATCAGGTTTTCAATGCTGATGAGTCAGGGTTATTTTGTAAAAAAATGCCAGAGTGGACCTATGTGTCATACTTATTGGAAAAATAAATAAGAATCATCTATAGGGCTTGATCCGATATCAGATTAAAAAAAGACATTATTTTTTTTAAAATTAAAGTTGTTTGCCAAAAAAAATTTTGGGCCTATATTTCTGGCCCATTGAGACTGAAGTGTTCTTGAATTGCAGTTTTCAAACTATACAGTGTAATACTATTTGATATAATGAATATTTTTCTAAAACTTTGTGAAATGGTAGCTGTGCTAATTCCATTTGCAACGAAATACTTATACGGGTCTGGACTTCGTGACTTTTTAAAAACAACATTCAGACATCTCTTGGATGTACAAACATATATGCGAAATGCTATCAGCAACACGATTTGAAAAACTCTTATCCAAAAACAAGAACATAGTCAATATTTTTATCCATGTTTCATTTTTGTTAATTATTAAAATTTGATTACAACTTTGTTTTCGATTTTTTTAATTGCTTTAAGGGGGGTGCAAGAACATATTAATTTATTTAAGGCTGCGGGACATGAAATGGGTTGGAAAACCCCTTAATTAAAGGTTGAAATTCTTCCGATTTGTCTATTTGGTATTTTACAAGCGCCTAAACCTAGCTGTGCTGATGGGTCTATTGGGGACCTCAAGTTTTTTTTTATTTATTTCGAATAACTCTTTTAATATAAATCCTACAAGTCACAAACTTTTTGTATTTGTTTAAAAGAATAAATATTATAAAATAATCATTGTCCTAAATTGTCGACAATTGCTAATAAGAATACAAAAATAAACCATATTTGCTTCTATTGCTATGCGTACGATGTTTTTTCTCGCTCACATCCGGTACTTTGTACCGAGTATAAGTAAATTGTGCGATTGTCCAGACATCACCTAAAGCGTTGTCATTTACGCGTCATATCGATTAGTTAAAAATCCAAAATATCCATCAAATTATGGATAAATATTTTTATTTTAAGAATAATCCATTTTCAAGAGTTCATTATTATCTTGAAATGCTTGGGGTCCCTGAGAGACCCCATTAGATGAGCCGCCCGTGCCGGATTGGTTAAATCTCTATACATTAAATACATAAATATTAAAATAATATTTCATTAACCTAGAAGAAACATTATTTCAAAATCAAGAGATTTTTTCAGAATACAAAATAAAATATTTCTAATAACTGTAAAATTATAAGAATATAATCATAAGATATAGAAAACTTATAATATCTTAAATCAATGTAAATTAATGGATTAAATTGTATAAAAACATTCTGCAGACTTGTAAAAAATTGAATATAAGCGATTAGTTTTCCTTTTTAAAAAAAATGAACGAATAGGATGCTATCACGAAAGAACACGGTTTATTAACATGCATTTTAAATATATCAGGATTAAGGATCTTCGCAAATGATTGTGTGCAAACTACATCTTAACATGTAGACGATAAATTTGATTGGTTTACGATCATTTTATTCATTCAAATATACACTTTTATACTTGGCTGGTTAACAACAACAAAAACACGCATAATTTAATAATAAACATGTACTAATAAGTGCATCTTGATGCGTATTTTTGCTGAATACGTCTGGGTTCATTGTTGCACATTTCCAATACTGCATATTTATAAGCGAATGCGTTTTTTTTCCGTTTCGACAATAAATCTCGGCTAATTTATGCAATTCCTCATTGTCTGGTGCACAATTGGCTTAACGCGATAAACACGTTTTTTTTAATCATTTCTTTAAACACGATTGGAGATATGCACGTATGACGCATGCACTTTGTTGCAAACGAAAGTGCATATTTCATATTGTGTTGCATGCCATGTGAGTCACAGCCAGACGGGGCTACCGCACTTTTTAATTCATTCAAATGATTAAATATTTATTTTCGATGTGCGTTTTTGCAGTTGGCGGGCTTGGGCTGCGAGCCTCAGTACGCATTTGTACGCAAGCAGCCGAATGGAAAGTAAGGGGCCAACAACTGCAAGGACCAGACAGGTCCCACATCGGAAATATGGCTTATTTTTTAATGCCTATTGTTTAATATTTAAGCCAGGCGTAGCCAAACAAATCAACAATTATTATGAACCTAAAATATTTGAATTTAAATTGAATTCATTTGATTTCAAAAAAAGAATTCTTAGTTATTCATTTTTTTTTTAATGGCAATAACATTCAGTGTAGCAGCTACGAATATTTGAGGTCTAGAACGCGAAAATATTAAGGTTTAAACTAGTTTAACCATTAATAAAAAAATATTTTTATATTCAATATTGAAAATTTGATATAGATGTATAAGAAAATCAATACGAAGCTTTTTAATGTGTTTATCCGTGTAACGGCCGTTTTATTACATTTTGAATTGAATAGTGCATTTGATTTGAAAACCACTGTATCAATCCCATAAGCTTAAATTTAATTTTAATCCGGCTGAGAAGACCGAACGTTTCTAATTATCTAGCGTTTAATATTTTTTTATTGTGCCTAATTTAAACGTATGGTCTTGATTTTCATTTAATTTTAAATCCAGCTTAACCGTGCCATTGTTTACAGATTAAAAAAATACTTAAAAGAATAGAGAAAAAATCTCTTTAAATATTTTCAGCTAAATGTGAATAATATAATGGTATACATCATTTTTTTTAATTATGTATATTAAAAATAGCATACATTTTTTTATTAAAAAGACAGTAAAAACAAGACGGGGATTTTTCCACAATTTTATTGGGTTTTGTGATTAAAACTGGATTGTTATTTAATACAAAATGATTTAAGCGTGGATTGGAATATTGCTATTTAATGAAAAAAATACCCTTTATCATTAATAAGTGCACTTTTAAGCAAATTAATATTTTTTTTTGTAATCAGTAAAAAATAACTGCATTCATTAAAAAATATCTCTATTCGAATGCAATTCAATATCTTTATGCATGTATTAATATAATAAATATTAAGGTCTTTTAATAAACGATTTACATTATTTCAGGTTTTATTACACGTTTAGAAAACCTCAGAATATTTGGATTATGATATATATGCAGAATATATTGGTAATATTTATATAAATATATATATTTTATTAAATTATTAAATAAAAATAGATTTATTGATAAATAAAATGTATTTTAGATGATTAGATCTCACCAATTAGTATCCATGCCCAAAATATCGTCCAAAATACATCCAAGTAAGTGCATAATGATGTATCAATATTTAGAGTTGTATAAGTAAAAAAAAATATGTTTTTATATTAAAATTCTCGTATTGCAAATCGTAAATTGCATTTGATATATTGTTTTTTAAATTAATATACTACGTATACGTTTTTATGTATATTTAAGTTCATCCCTCTCATTTACACGATACGCTTTGGTACACGGTTTCTATTTTTTTGATGAAAAATAATGCCTTGTCGATTTTCTATTTTGATTATAACTTTATTTAGACCCATAATATCAAAGCGAAAATTGATCAGAAAATAATTTCTCTAGAGACAAAGATACAAATATTGATTCGTTCAAAATGAAAAGAACAGGACTGAAATTGCAAGAAAATTTTATTTGAACGAACCAACGGATGAATAGTGGGATCTTTATAATAAGTGAAAAACACACGAGTCGCACACGTGATGCAAACACTGAAAAAATTCTAATGATTTATACAAAGGATAATAACCAAACAGCATTGTTTATCTCTATCAATCAATATAATCAATCGTCAATAAATCAAAACTATTTTTTATCGAGTAAGAGATATTTAAAAAGATAACTTTTTCACTCAACATTAAAATGAAAAGTGATAGTAATTTAAGTAACGTGAAAGCTGCATTTGAATATCCTCAAAAACTAGCTTAAATAAATGAAAAAGGGTCATATTTGTCTACATAGATTTTTTATGCTGATGAAATTTTTGTGTTGATTACCGAAAAATGACGAGCAGATTTAAATCAACCAGAGATCGATTACTAGAAGAACAAGAGTTGATTGATATGGCTGCATTAGTTCTTACTGACATTCCCGATGCTATAAAGATATGAAAAACTGTGATTCAATTTCAATGGTTAGTGTAAAAACATTAAAAGATGGATTGCAAATGGCAAAAATAGAGATGTTGATATTTTTACAATTTCACCAAGAAATTAAACATTAAAAGATGGATAATCGAATAATCGAGAATCCGAGCTAGTTATTTTTATTTTATTTAAAAATAAATTTACATACAGATAAAGCAGATTTTTTCTAATTTTATTTCAAATTTACTTGAGCTATATTATCGTTATATTTTAATTAACATTGGTCAATGTACTCCGATACATTGTAAACAGTAGCCAGTGCTGGGTTGTGACTAATACGATTGATACGTTGTACGTATAATACTGCTTCACTTGCATCCCCATTTAGATTGAGATTAGAAATAACATCAGCATCGCATATCCATTGTAAACATATAAGATATACCAACCAATCAATGTTTTCTTACTCAACATTTTAAAAACCTTGTAACGCGTTCGCGCTCGTCAGTATAAAAAAAATCTTCCTACATTTGGTAAAATTTTCCTCCATTATCAAATTAGTGTTAGTGACTTTATTTTATACCGAGGTTGATTTACTGCATATATCGCATTTAATTAAGTCGGCATATTCGTTACAAAGGGTTTCAAGAAGGTCAGTACGGTAATGTCGGTACATTAAAGAAATAATCACTTAAAGTGATATTATGGGATAAAAATATATAAGAACGAGTATTATTTAATAACAGCACCGCTTTCTTGTGGCAGACTCTAAATTCAAAAAATCTTTCACTTCTGAAACCCATTTAGTTTAGAATCAATCTCCACAGATATTTCTATCCATCCATGCCGCTTTCTGAATTATATTCAACGGACCCAAAAGAGTCGCGCATTTTTTTCGAATGTAAAAACGTAATGTTTTTTCATATTTACATATAACTTTCCAATTTTTAATCGAAATACTCGTTTTTCATAAGTGGTTTTTCGTAAAGTGAGCTCCATGGACCTGAAGAGAAGTAATCGTAAGAAGCAAGGTCTGGGGAATATGGAGGGTGTGGCAAAACCTCCGAGTTTAACTCCTGTTTTTTTTAGTCATTCTCGCTTTATAAGGGCGTCCATTATCGTAGTGAAAAATTATTCCGTTTCTGTTATACAAAATTGGATTTATTTTCTTATTTAATTATTCTAATTGCTGACAGTCGAAATCTGCAGTAATTTTGATCCGGTTTTAATAACTCATAATGGATTATTCCTATTACATTCCACCAAATGCATTAAGAACTTTTCACAGTGTTAAACCAGGCTTAGAAGTCGGAACGGGAGCTTGATTCGGAGGAAGTCTTAGGTTTTTTCGACTTATATTATCACAGACCAGTGGCTCTTAACGTTGTTGAAGGTACTGAACCCCATCAGTTTCGTATGCGCGTTCACCGAACCCTTATATCATACGTCGTATCATTTTTCAGAATATCGTACAATAAGTCACGTATGTGTTTTGACCTCTGCCAAACCCGGGAGACTGACTCACCGAACCCCTGGGGTTCGATTCGAACCCAGGTTAAGAACCACTGTCATAGACGAACCATTTCTCATCTCACACAATTTGTTGTAAAGAGAGTCGAATTATTTGTCTCGACAATGAAAAATTGAATAATCTCAAAAATAATGTTTAATAATAGTTCTAAGCAACAAACAGACATGCTTTCTTAATCGATATGTCACGGCGACTCGAATCCAACCGCCTCGTCCGACGGGGTCTACTTACTATGAAAATATACCCCTTGGGGTATATTTTTATTTTCAAAAATGGATTATTCTAAGAATATAAATAGTATTTATGATATATATCAGTAGAAAGAATCAAAATATCAACCAAATTTGTAATTTTTCTACTAATTAGTGTGACTCGTAAATGACCCCGCACACGGCGACGTCCCGTCGCAGACTGAGGTCGCTGTAGTCTCAGAGTTCGCGCTATACGTGTACCTAGTACGCATTTCACTCGTATCCGGCACAGAGCGAATAGAAACGCATGTTGTAGTTTTTATTTATTTTTTTTGGAATTGCGGACAATAATATTTATGCTTTGGACTTTTTTAGACAAATGCAAAAAGTTTGTGATATATAGGATTTATATTAAAAGAGTTATTCGAGAAAAATAAAAAACGTGGTGGTCTCAAATCGACACGGTTAGGTTAACATTGTGTATGGTCACAAAAATGCACTCAAACATTTTGGGACACCCTAATATTTCTATCTCTATAAATGATCTTGATTTTTAGCTATACTAATTACGGAAAATTTAACTTTGCGAGCGATGATTTTGCAAATAGTTTGAGTATCTACTTCAAATTTTCTAGAGAAAAGTTCAATGTGGATGTCCCATTTTCGAATTTTTCTATTTAATGTGAATTGAATACAGATTATCTGAGTAGAGTATATTAATAAGTCTCGCTTAACACGGTAATACGGCGTAACCTATCTTCGTTGTTGAGTGTATTATTAAATAAATAATCAAATAATATTTATATATTATATTTTAAATATTATTAATGTTATTACGTTATTAACAATATGCCTAAATGAAATTTTGATTATAGGTCTCCGAAAACGCACTCGAAAGTTAGAGCGATATAAACGCGCGAAATATCAAAACCCAATTTGCGGAACGTCCTGTTTGAAGATCGCCATTATTTTCGCGAGTATTTTGGCGCCAATTAAAATCTTTTCATACGGTCGCGTTTATGTGCAGCAGCGTTGCAGCCAGACGACGGTATTGATGTGACGGAGAGTCCCCATTTTATATGGGAAACGTTACCATAAATTGTGCCGATTCGTCGTTCTCTCGGCCGCGGCGGTCCCCGTTTGAAACTGGTTCCATCTTGTTACCGGCTAACGTCTCTCCTCCACCGGCTTCCACCCTCGTTCCTTCACCTGCCTGGGCGTGGTGCAAGTGCATCGACACTCGCTGCACTTGCACGGCGCGCGGCCGCTCAACAAATAAAGGCGGAAATAAATTGTTGCCGAAACGAGACATAACAAAAATATATGTTTGTATCATTGCGTCCATATAATATATGTTTAATAAATACGTATATTTAAAAAAAAGCACAGTATTCTCTCGGTTTTATTTCACGGTTGATATTTATCCGTTTTATATCGCGAATGCATTCCGATGTCTTGCATCGTATAAGTTAAACATTTTTACGATCGACGTGTACTTTTCGTGATGGAAGAACGTTTGAATTCCTCCTTTCAAGTCGCCATGCGATATATCAATCGACGTATTAAACGTCGAAAGTTTAGTAAATCGCATAAATTCAATAATAGAGAGTTTTATTCGGCCGTAAAAATATTTTCGGCTTTCGTATTTAATTTCATCGAGATGATAAATGAAGGTGACCTTCGATGCGGCTTGCAGTGTGCATCGTATCCGGCAGAATCGGTTTTTAATACACAGTCAGTCCTCGACTTAAAACGCGAAAGCTACAAAACACTGCAATGGACATCCGCCTTGTGATAATAAAAATACAAATGGATCAAGTCGTAATACACACATTTATAAAAGTATTAGCTATGAAATACGTTTAGGTTAGCAGTTAGAGCTGTTGATGGATAGAACGTAAAATCGTTAATCCAATTTGAGAAATAGTACAACATATATGAAGCTGTTCAAAATATTGGTGAAGTGAAGTTGCAATATCTACCATGAGTGACGTATGGAATTAGCTCATCCCCAGATTGAGGAGAATAGTACACCAACTGAATAAGTTGACGTAGTTATTCAAGATCTTGTTGAAATCACCAAAGAACTAAATTTAAATCTAGGTGAAGAGGATTTCGTTAGTTAAATTAACAATCAATCAGCGAAAATGAGCAATGATGTATTGATGCAACCTAAGGACGGGGGAAAAAAAGATTTTATTTTAAGAAGAAGAGAAATTAATTAAACTACAATTCGAAACTGTGAAGATGAAAGAATATTTAAATATGATCCGGGATGGATTAGCTGGTCTCGAAGCTCAAGACCCTGATCCTGAACGATATGCAAACGTTATAAAAGCAGTGAATAATGATATTTAATACTTTAATTTGTGAAGAAAAGAAAAGAACTGAAAGACAAAAATAACAAAAATCCATAAATATTAGAAGGACCCAAATCTAATGTCATATTTTTTTAATGAAACTCAAGCTCATATTTCTAATCATTTTTTAAACTTAAATTATACAGAATAATAACCATTATTTTCTATGACCCTTTGCCATTTATTAGGTAATTTGGAAATGCCTTTCTTATAAAATTCTGCAGGTTTAGAATCGAAAAAGTCTGAAAGGGCCGATTTTATTTCATCTTCTGATTTAATTGGATAGGAGCTGGATACAATAAATCTGTCATACCTATTGCTGTGACTCTTCTTTCGCCTTCAGTAACTTACAGATACCGCGCCTCATGTGTTTGTTTCTCTCAGTCAACGCATAAGGGACCCAGACGCCTTCTTTTTAATTCTTCCCCATTTTTTCAGGTATCTTTGAGTTGACGACCATAAAGTACCGGCTTGGCTCGATAATTTTTCAATACTGAGAGTCGAATTTTGTTCAACCTCTTCTTTCAAAGCTGATTCATCCACTTCACAGGGACGTCCACTTTTAGGCTCATATTTCAAATCAATATTGTCTGATTTAAATTTTTAAACCATCTTTGACATTTTCTGATGTTTAATGCGTCTCCATAAACATCGCAAATATTTTTTATTGCCTCCTTTGCGTTTTTTTTGTCGTGAAACTGAAACAGCATACAGCTGCGCAAATGTTCTTAAGAAGAACACGTCTCGGTCATTATTAAAAAAAAATCTACGCAAAACGAAGATTGGAGACTTCTCACGACAGACAAAATATTCAAACACGTCTTTCTTACTAAAAGGACATAAGAAAACTAATCTGAAACTATGCTTTGCGGAAATGCTAATATATGTATGTATATTTTCTTTTGTGCAATATGTCCAATAAATAATATTTTCTTGCGTGTATATAGATCTATTTTACTCTCACCTATCCTTTGAAATTAAAACATATTTTTTGCAAAATATTTTGTATTATACTCCATTTTTTTAGTGTGTGTGTAAAATTGTTAGTGGCGCCTCTAATCCGTGGCATGAACCGGCGACAATCTGCATGAACGCCCGCCGCGTAATTCGGTTGCAGTTGATAAGGCCGGGTCAATGGCCAGCTGGCTGGCTGGGCTGGGCTGCGCTGGGCTGGTGCACTGGCTGGTACCAGCGGTGGTCGTCTGGCCAAGTGGGATGGGATCGATAGGGGTTCATTGGCCCTGCATCACTGCACAAGTGCACTCCGTCTACAGGCCAGATACTGTCTGCCTCGACCGTTATCGCGTACAACCGACCGCTTTTATTGCGTTTTGTTTTTATTTGTTAACTTTATTTATCGGACGATTGAGAAACGAGCAGCGACGTCCGTCTGCAATTATGACCGCGACTGCATTTATTATCAATAAATCGAATCGTAAAATTATATTCGATTGTTTAATATAATTTATATGCAATTCGGCCGTTGCTCAGGCGCGTTGGCCACGGCCGTTAAATAAATTTATCATGTCTTAGCGCGTGCTTAGCATCTAGACGGCTAAATCTTCATCTTATCAATATATTAAGCGTGTTCGTTTCTAAAATAAATAGTAACATTTACAGGAAAAATATTTTATTTTTGGTCGGATTGTTAAATAGTGCATTTTCTTGCGGATTTTCGTATCCATAATTTATTGCGGCGACGAAAACGCATCGGCGTTGTCAGTGGTTCAATGACGCCGCGTGTCCATGGCAACATTGCACCACAATTCGCCATATCGACTTAAAATCGGGACGTTGCGTTCATTTTTATTAATATTTCAACGATCATTTTCTCCATTTAACCGATTGATCGATGATCGTTTCGATCGAAATCTTGATGAGTTTAACATTTTTGTCGATTCTAAGACACGGTGTAATTGTCAATTGTGTCCTTGTCCAAGGTTGCGCCCTCAACACTGACCTGGGCGACGCGACGCCGGCTTGCGCTCCACCACCCGATGGCCCACCCACCACCACCACACATATTTAAACTTTGCATGCATTCATTGGGTTAATGCCCGTGGATGTGCAAGTCTCGCCCCGTTTGTTATGTGCGGTTTCATATTATAAAAAAATGCATTATGTCCAATTTTGTTTAGGACGATTTTCAATAGAATTAATATCGTTTTTTAATAACCATTACAATTATATTCATATTAGTTATTTTATCTACGAGGTTTATAATTAAAAAAAATAGATGATTTTGATAACCATATTGATTACAGGTATTGATCGCAAGAATTTTTTTATTTCACATAAAGTACTAAAAAATATTTATTTAATAAAATAAACATTAAACACATTCAACGTTGCAAAAGAATTTAGATTCCCGTATTTAACCAAACTGGTAAATTGTTTTTAGAATAACTTTTCATGGCACGAAGAGTTTCTCATGAAAAATTGATTTTTATTGCATTTGCGCCAAGAAAATAGTTAGATGATCCTTTGCTTCTTTAAATCCAGAAGCAGTCTTTTATATATTCCTCTATAAAAATAAACAAAAAGAGGTTCGACTCGTATACATTATTAAATCAATTTCGTGAATAATTTTGGAATTCCAAAGGACTGTTGGATATTTATCAGCTAATTTTATTCCTGTACTAGTCGATTGGCCAATCATTTTAGGACTATGTACAAGTTTTATCATTTTATTATCCGATCAAACCAACCTTTGCTTACTTGGAATTTATTTTCCTCTATGTTAAGAACGATCTTAACCCTTTCAGTGCGGGGCGCATGACGTACATGCGCATACAAATCGTGTCCAGGGTGCGGCCGCATGTCATACATGCGCGGGATTCTTTAAAACTTTAACTTGTCATTACATGTAAACTAGACCGAGTTAAGTGATGGTGTTTGTTTTAAAAATCAGCTAATAAACACAGCTATCAATAAATATACAACATATCACAAGAAATTTATAGAAACCATGTAATATGTAAATATGAATAGTAACGATTTAAATCGCGCGTGGTGTCTCATTCAAAGCTCCGCAGTAGTATCGGTGACGTATCTCGGCTCAGGGGTTGTTAAGGGTATTCCACGTACATTATGTTCCACATAAACGTGTACGGATGTAATGGCATAAGAAAATTGCATTTGGCATTTTAGATTTTGATTCGCATTCTCATTTTTTTCTCACTTAATCTCTGTTTGAGCAATTGATATTTTGTTCGATTTATTATTACGAAAATAAATCGAATCGAGTTTATTTTTTTAGTTGAGATGGAAAGACAATCCTAATCAACATGTTTGCATAAATCTCTTATAGGAAAATGGTCTAATATAGCGGTAAACGGTAAATGAAATTTACCTCGTCAAAATAATTTGGTCCAAAGAAACGGCGCCGCACTCAGATGCAGAATTGTGTTTTAGACCCGCCGCATTGAAGGGTTAAAGACTGGTTGTATATTTTCAGCAATATGGTATTAATTTGATGAATTGAGGTCCTTTAAAGGATTGCTCTATAAATGTTTCATTTCTATCCTGAAAAAAATTCTGCTTCATGAATTTTACATTTTTTTTTTAAATATCACGTTTTAACGAAATCCGGGGGCGCGATGAATGAGAGTTACCTACACTCACTTCTTTGTTAGCTACCGAAAAGGTTTACGTGTTTGTGATATGCGATGTTTTATATTTGACAAAAATAATATATATGGAAACGAATTTCCGTCTCAAAACAGGTATAATGTCAAAGCCTCCTTATTCGCTGTAAATGTACATGTTAGCGAATTTATGACTATATAATGTGTTTTAATAGAAAAAGCATCCGCTGGTGTCTTTTTGTCATAATAACCGGAGTTGACGTACAGGAAGAAACCCATTATTTTTTACTCATAAATTATAAAATAGTAATAAGTTCTCGATTTTCATCAATTTCATGCCGAGATAAGAAAGATGCACAGAAGGAAAACGACTGAGCATGCGCTATCGGTATCGATTTACGGAGAAACTAAAATCACTGTTTTGAAAATGTTTATATATGACAAAGATCAATGTACAACCAATCTTAGATTGAGAAGAATCTTATTCCACCCTCGTCTTCGGGATATCATAAACTATTTTTGTTGTTTTGATTTTCTAGATTTTTTTTACTTTAATTAGGTTATTGATTAGCTTTCTTAAATATAGGATTTTACAAAAATACCTAAAATAAATTTAAACATCTCGGAGGAGATGGCGATACCGACGGAATGTGTCTAAGAACTTAAACATCGCTAAACCTTTTGAACGAAGCAAGATGGGATTTAACAATAAATATTTAGAAAAAAAAATATTAATTAAAATAACATAATCTGCTTACAACTATTACATTAAGTTGCTAGCTTTTTTCTGAACTAATAAATTGAAGAGAAAGTATCTAACGATCCTATCTCCAAGAAGAGAGCTTTATTAAAAAATCTTAGGTTTTATTCTTTTTTTAAACACCTTTTCGTGTTTGAAATTTTTACTCTCGGCTGTGTTGCTAGCTCGTTGGGATGATTTTATAATCTCTGTCTATATTTATTTATGTAAGACTCGATTTTTTCTATCACTATTAAATCATTTCTAATTACTTCGTTATGCACAAACCAAGGTGCAGATTTGAACAACATATGAGCAGATCGGACGTAATATAAATTTATAGATAAGAAATTTATTATTAGTGATAATAAGTGTGGTCCAATGAGCCATTGTAGATTTCGCAATTTCATCCCTGATTTTTTTTCTCTTATTCATTATGCGTTTTTTAAAGTTTATACGATGATCTAAGGACATTCCTGGGTATTTAACTGAGTCTGTCCGAGGCAGTATCTCAATAGCAATGCTTACAGAAGGATAGTTTCCCTTGTCAGAAAAATATGCCAAGAAATGAGATTCGGAGATATAAATTAATGCCAGGATTGAGATGGGTCGCAATTGCTGATAATAAATATCAATGATTATTTATAATATTTATTCTTTAAACTCTTTTTAGACAAATACAAAAGGTTTGCGACATATTATATTAAAAAAGTTAATCAAGAAAAATCTAAAACTTGGGGTCTCCAATAGACTCCATCGACACGGTTAGGTTAAAGAGCTTGAATAAATTTGATTTAAATCTTGAAAGATATGTAACAGTTTCATTCGTATCATTAAATTATTTCAAGTTAGAAAATATGTATTTTTATATTGTAATTATTTTGTAGTAGTTACTATTGCGGCTTAATTAATAGACTTACATTCACTCCCTAGTCAGTGTCAATCAGATGTCCTTAACTCTTTCCGCTCTTATGTCGAATGTCATTCGACATCGACTTTATTCCAGTGAGTCCTATGTCGAATGTTCATTCGACATTTTTTTCTTCATCAGTTTATTGTAAAAATACAAGCAAACATATTTGTTTTTCACTTGTATTTAGTGTAGCGGTATACTGGCATGAGGATTCAATGGTTTTTGTGACTATTGGAATGTGTAACTTTCTGCATGAGAAGGATAGAAAAGGTGTTGCCGCAGATCAATAAGCAGCATCATATTGCTTCATTAGGACGACCCTTAAGTGGTGGAGAAAGCTTTTTTTTGGGGGATGGAGACATCCATCATCAATTCCTATATTCTGTATAAACAGTGTGCAATTTAAAGTAAGAAAAGCGCGACGTCACATATCAAATTCCGATAAAAATTATTGTTGAGTTTCATTTGGTGATTTTCGGGCTCAAACTATAAAAACTAGACTGGTTTTTACGGGCGATAGGAAGCAAAGACTGGACAAAAAGGGTCATTTCTTATAAAAACCTGGATGTATTGTTTTACCCTGTAATTTTGTAAATCTTTTGTGGACCCGATGGAACTTTTTTTTTTGTGGTTAAGCATTAAGTAATAACTTATTTCAGTCGCAATTGACTATTTAACCATAATATATTATTATTGCCGTGACAACGGTTTTTATTCTCATTTAACTCTCATTATATTTTTTTACAAATTTATTGAAAGAGATATTCATTGGGAAAAATTAATAAGTCTATATAGGTTTAGATCTAATATCCAATTAAAAAATGGTGGGTCGTTAGACGCATATTCACCCCCTGGTCAGTGCTATCTAAGCTAACTACTACTAACTACACAATCTTAACAGTTTTTTGTTATTTATGTACATGCTATGAGACTGATTGACAATAATTTCGAGTATAAGTAATAATTATGTGTCGATATTTTTTAATTGTAAATTCGTGAAATTTACTCTGTTTTTCCTATTTCCGTGGGCAAAATTTAAACTAGTCCAATTTTTCGCCCCCAGTCGATTATTCACGTTCGGTCCCGGCAATTATTGAATATTAGTTTTTGGCGTAGCCGGCCATTAGTCAAGCTGGATGTGTGGAAGACAATCATTGGACACGGCGCCCATTTTGTTTGACATTCGAAACTAATGATGCGGTCTCGTTCAGAATCCAGAGCTTCGTAAAATCTGCTTGTCGGCGAGCGGCGTTAAGTGCTTTAATTTATTTTTAGTGCCATTTTTTCCTCAAACGGTCAGTGGGGAATTTTTGTGCAAACAGTCCTCAGTCAATGTTAATGTGCAATAATGTCACTTAGCACATTCCGGCAACGTAATTGCCGGGGCTCCGAGTCCGCTGGCGGGAAAAGGTAAACTTAACCTCTTGCATCTCGCAGAGGTCACCGTCGCGATTCAGCTTAAAAATTGTGCGGATGTATTAGTTCGTGTTCAGTATTTCGCAACGGCACACAATGTGGCTTTGAAGTATTCGCCGAACACGTGCATTCCGGAACAATGGCTAGATTAGTAATAACATCCATTGTTGCCGATCCGCTAAGTTGTCTCCGTGGCGAACAATACAAGAATGTGCCCGCATCGGGAGGCACAAGAGGAGGCCCGCAGGCCCTGGCCACTGTCATCCCTCATCAAACGGCGTCTTCGAGATTGTCTCGAGGAGCCACTCGACAAACGAGCATCGATTTATCATTGTGCGAATTTCGTAATTTTAATTAAAATCACGAGATCATTCATCTTGTCTTGGAGTTACAAGCCGGCGGTGTCCCATCGATGTTCATCGTGATTGCAGACTTAGCCAAAGTTAATATCAGCATTGCGATAACGATGCTTCATACAAATCTATTCACGAGAGACCATGGTCCATCGAATTCTACTTAACAATTCTACTATAGATTAACCCATGAGTAAATACCGATTTTTAACTAATTTTAATTCCTGAGCAAATCCTGAGCAAATCCTGAGCAAAAAAGTCATTTAAATAGGATGTACAATTATGAGTTCAATATTTTCATTGGTAACTTCAAACTCGTACCATATTTAAAGTATGCCGTCTCGTTCGTCTGAAATTATTTTTTTGAGATGAAATTTATTTAAAAAATAAACAGGAATATTTGCCCTTAGCTAACGACCCGAGTCTGGCATACAATGTTTCAATGTGCCAAGACAAAATGTCGACATTGAATAAAACAGGTCCAACCGTGTCGGCTCGTCACGTGTCTCGCTCCTTTTGTTTTTCCACTGTCAGTCCGAAACTAATATGGCGGAATTATTATCAGACCTCAAACGAGAACCTCAAAAAAGTGCACGGGGGTTAAGCGGCCCTGGCTCGAGTGTTGTTGCACCTTGCTTTATCTGAGGCTGCACACTGTCTGCCCAGGTCTGTTCAACTCGGAAACGTTGCGAAAATATTTTAGATGTTAGGCTGATTTATTTTATAAGAATAAAGACTTAAAAAGTTATTTTACACTCTCATATTTTTTTAATCAATTGTAAATAAATGATTTTTTATTAAAAATATGATAAATGTTTGTATTCCATGGTTTACTTCATAGTATTGAATTTTGTTTACATATTGAAAAGCTTTTAGGTGGTTTGTTGGAAAAAAATAATTGAAAAAATGGAAAATGTGGCAAAAAAAATTGGCTACAACAACACTATTATGGTACCTATATTCGCCAGATATAGCTCCCTATTTATCATACATATATCCATAGCTATTTATATGTTGACGTTTATTTTAATGAAGAGGGTAATTGGGTGCTGCCATTGTTTGATGTTGAATGATGCCTCCTGAAGTTGTCAGGACTAGATTGCACCTAAAATTGGCAGGATTGGATATCTCTTTTTGAAGTTGGCCGGAATGTATTTATCCCACTGAAGTTGGTAGCACTAGATTTTTCCTCCGAAAGTTGCGAGGTCTAGTCTTGGCAGTCAGCTCTTATAGTTGGCAGGACTGAATTTCTCCTAAAGTCAGCAAGGACTGGGGTTCTTCTCATGTTGGCAGCACTGGATTTCTCCTAATGTTGGCAGTACAAGATTTTTCCACATGGCATCACCGGATTACTCTAATTGTTGACAACACTGGATTTCTTCTAATGTTGTCAGCACTGGATTTCTCATAATATTGGCAGCACTGGATTTCTCCTGAAGTTTGTAGAAAATCTTTTCACTGAAAAGATTTTCTATCCATGCCGATGACCATTTGGGACTTAAAATTTTTGATTTTTCTTGAATTGAATATAAATATAGTTTTAATATTAATCATACATAATTAATATAAATTCTATATTTTGACATGAAACGCTTGGGGTCTATTTCCTTATAAATATACCCCTTTCGGACGACGCGGTTGATTTTGAGCCGCCGTGGTGGATCGGTTAACTTCATCCATTTTTTGTATCTACCCACGAGACCATATGAAAATGGTCAATGGACGAAAACTCAACATTTTTAAGTGCATTTTCTCTTAATTGTTTAAAGCACAGAAGAGAGCTTAACATTCATGGAAGCCTTATATAGATGATGTAATATCTAACATGATCGCTAACGTCAATTCACTTGGTACATCGTACCGAATGCGAGCGAAAAAACATCGTGTCCGTGGCTACCTGAGCAAATATTGTTGTTTTTATTTTTTTTCGTAATTGTCAATTATTTTTTATGATATTTGTTCTTTAGACTTTTTTAGATAGATACAAAAAAATTGTTACATAAGAGTTATTCGAGAAAAATAAAAAAATCGTGGTTCTAAATATACCCCATCGGCACGGCTATGTTAAAAAAGGGATTAAAGAATTCTCATCAATACGATGCGAATAAAATGCGGTGGTTATGAATTTCAAACACAGCCGTACAAAATATGAAATTGTATTAATTTTGCCTCATATTGTATTCATCTGGGTCTGCCTTTCGGTCATGTCGGTCTTTTATCTCCCCATTAAACTCATTAAAAATGAATATTAATACCAAACCAGAGATCAAATATAATATATATCAATACTCATATGATATAATTTGACATTGTTCAATAAAATATATTCTATATCATATTTATTTGGATGAACATTTCTGATTACATCCATTTAACGCTTTTTTTCATGAGCATAGTAAAATCGCATGAAAAGCTGCAAGCGAGTCTCATCACATCCAGAGTCGTTAGCAACGTCAGCTGCGACGACCGCAGCAAAAACCGTTGTCGCATTCAATTTTGTGCCGGGGCAGTCAATAGGGGACCGGCCCCGACTTGATTACATCTGGCGACGTGCAGTACAACGACTCGGACAGGCAGACGTATTGCATCTGTCTGCGACGACCCAGCGCCATTGTCCATGCTCGGGCTCGATGACTCGGTCTTGTGGGGCTCGATGACGTGGAAAAGCCTCTATCGAAATTTCTTTTGACCTAGGTCGGCGACAATACGACCATTCAGATGGATAATAAAATTTAATTTTCATCCGATTTTCTTTTAAACATCTATGCGTTGAATCGATTATTTAATTCTACGAATATTTTTATATATGTTGGATTTTTTTTCACAATGAATGTCTATTAAGAAAAGGTTTTAAAAGCCCTACCTTAAGTAGTGGTTAAGTAATCACGTCACGTATAGAGTCACATAAATATATTTTTTGGGAAAATTTACTTTTATAAAGATTTTGCATAGACCTATTAAATGCAAAGTCACGCGACTCGCTAAGTATAAATTGGAAAAAATAACTGGTTATGCTGAAAGTTTAAATATTAAGAGTATATACTATATTTTATTAAAATTCTATAAAAAAAATATGATCTCGACGTATTCTAATCCCGTGCTTTAAATTCAGGATATGGCTGTTTTATATAATGCATTATTGCAATATGGCACAGAAGCGCATCTCCTTTTTGGCATTCGAGACAAAAGAATTGCCATCACCTGTTGCTCAGTGCTTCGACTCTTGTTCCCGCAGTACGTCCACATTTGACCTTAGGTCTCCTTGAAGAAGGTGAGCTTTCCGGTACCCCATGCGATCGTTGGAATGAGCGGCGGGGAGTAAGGTGGGCGCCGGGTGAACGGGGGGGGGTTAAGTCTTCAGGTTCGCTGAACCCGGATCGACGTCTCTCCCTTGGGCCACTCTCTGGGCCATCGCAGATAAGATTGAAACAACTTGTGGTAAACATCGTCATTATTGTTTTTCGTATTGTCCTAGGTCGAGGACTGCGATCGCTTCCTGGAGAATTGGCCACGGGGGCAAATCCCGCAGTCAATTAATTGCATGGAAAAACTCAATAAAATTTTGTTCGATGCAAATGCACTTCCTTTCGTCTAGACCGCAGATGCAGATTGATACTGTTATCTGAAAATATGGCGCAGACATTCCTTTGTTGCGCTTTGTGTTTCAACTGCAATTCAATTTATATTTTATTAAACGGAGATATGGGAACGAACAATGTTACATTGTAACAAAGAAAAAATATATATACATTATAACAATGCGTGATTATTTTATAAACCACAAACAATCAATTAGTTATGATAGCATGTGATGTTAGAAGCATGAAAAGAAAGATTTTTATATTTAAACAAAACTCGAGAGTCGAATTATAAAACCAAAATCATAAAATAAGTCTGAATGCTACACGAAAATTGATTTTGTTATAATATTGAAATAAAAATGTGTATGAATAAGCTCACGTTTGTATAAATTTAATCGGATGGAAAAACCTTTGATATTAAACACATAGGTTTTCCTAAAATTGTCTAAAATTAAAAGGCTCTTATGATATGGATAGAAGTCTGCAATGACTAAAACACACACTATATACAGAAACATTATGATAATTTAAAAAGAACTGAACAATCGTCATCTGAAGATCAACAATCACAATTTTCCTGCTAGTAGAGGATGGTTTCAAAATTTTAAGAAGCGATTCTTATTACATAATATAAAAATTCCAGGAGAAATTGTGTCGGCCGACATAGAATCTTTCAAAATATTTACTTTAGAAATCGCCGAAATTATAATCACTCACAACCGATCTCGAAAAAAAGTGATAGTGAT
The DNA here is from genome assembly GCA_022495035.1 of Philopotamus ludificatus. Lineage (NCBI taxonomy): Eukaryota > Metazoa > Arthropoda > Insecta > Trichoptera > Philopotamidae > Philopotamus > Philopotamus ludificatus. The sequence goes on along the minus strand of JAGXCT010035674.1, from coordinate 58,534 downwards.
GAATGACTGATCTATTATATGTTTATCATTGAAGTTTTTTCAATAAATATGCAAATGCATATTTTGGTATTTGTTAAATAAAAAAATAAAAAATATTAACAAATTTTGATATTTTTTGAAATGCAAAGACTATTTTTGTATGAACTTCAAACCTCTTATAACACGAATTTGTATTATAAGACGTTGTAATTCACGGAAGATGTAGAATAATCTTTTGCATATCGGCGTCTAAAATACCTTCTTAGCATTTGTAGCTGCATCGGTCTCAGCTGTGGTTCGTTCCAACATTTCAACAATTCAGCATGGTGCTGAAAACAAGAGATATCTCGAATTTCATAAGTGATTCTATCCACCAAATACTTGATTAACGACGAGAAGAGGAAAGATGATCAAATACCTCATGAAAAAAGAAGAGGAGGACATGCGAGACGTTATTCTACCTGATTAAATCAGATCTTTATTCAAAGCAGATTTAAGGACTGTTGAATTCAAGGAATTACAGGGGAAATATTGGAGGATTTTTCGATACATACAAATAATGATCTTTAAAAGTTCGTACAACACAATACAACCGTCCTTCAACTTCCTTACAGGGAACGATAGCTTCTGGACACCGTTAAAAATCGGAAAATTCAGTACTTCTTCGTGGATCAAAGTATCGCCTTCTCTAGACTATCATCATATTAGGGAGAAGTGGAAGATAGACTGTGGTTGCAATATATTGTGGAGCTTCTTTTTTACGCAACTGGGCCGAGTTAAGAGCTCAAGAATTGTTTCAGCTTGCAAATATAAACATATTTGGAGAGTCAAGTTGATCGGATACGTCCTAAATCGGACAAGGTAGGTGAAGAAGTAAAAGAAGAGTTCGTGACAAAATTAAGAGTTTAATAGCTGGTTTAATTATTGCAAAATTTCGTACATTTTATTGGTGATTTATATGTTTTGAGTTGACGACAATAGTCTTGGAAATGATGAAGGTTCGTAAATTCATCTTTCATCAATTATAGTTGTTCTTGATCAATAAATAATGAACAATTAAGAACGTTCGTTGAACTAGAGCAGGGGTTCCCAATCTTTTTGTACTCTAGAGCACATTCTAAAATATCGATAGGGTGGCGGGCACCACTCTTAACGACAAATTGCGACAAGTACTGTCAGAAAAGTAACCACTCATACATACAGTATCACAAACATACGAACGTATTTAATAAACCTAGACACTCAAAAAAATCAAAACTCTAGCAAATAAATAAAAATAATTCACATTTTTAATTAATGTTTATAAAAAAATTCTGTCTCGGTTGAAAGTGGCGGGCACATCCGAATCGTTCCGCGGGCACCATGGCGCCCGCGGGCACAGGTTTGGGAACCTCTGAACTAGAGCTATGCACTATAAACCGAAAATGTATAATCTACATAACAACTGGACAAAAATAAAGTATTTGGGTCAATCAAATATGTGGCAACAACATCCACTTTACTTAGCAGGAATCGTTTACCACTTGAACAGATTACCACTTGTTTTTGACTTATAATTATTTTATAGGGTCTGAAAGGATTAACTCATCCACCATGGCGACTCTAAAACTACCACGTTTTCCAAATGAGGTATCTTAGTTACTCCAAGAATTCTTCATAGTTATTCAGTTTGTGCTATTCAAAATGCGTTTTAAGAGTCTAATGGCTTGGAATGGGACTAAAATCATGGTTCATAGTATTTTTAAAATATTTTCCTCTCAATATGTGGATCTCAAAAAGTAATAATCAGATGGAGATATGAATCTGGCATATATAGAAAATGTGATAAAACCCTCCAGTTTTTGTCCTATTTTTATAAAGAAGTACACATGTGATTATCTAAAGTTTATTCGATTTTCCGATTAGTTTTAAATGTAATTTTCTATTGATATTCAATAAGAATTTGTGCGAAAATTCCTCAATATTTAGTATACGTTATTATCCATTTTTGTTTGTTGTCCTGATTTAAGTGCATTCCTTGAATTTCTATTGTCAGATTAAAACCTTTGAGCAGAACTAATATCCGATTATGATGTTGATGAAAATTCTCCAATGGTCCAGACATATTAATAACTATCTATTGGAATCGGCTTGGATTTATTGAACTTTTCATCGAATTATTTTATTGTATGAATATGACCCCCATTAATCCATTACCCATACTGTAATGCGCCTTAGTCATAGTCGTACGATGTAGCATGAATCACTTACATCAAAAGGACAAAATTTCAATGAACCAAACTTTTCAGATTCGGTATTCATACCTTGACATTGAATGTATAATGAAAGTACTATAACCTCAGCAGACAATGTATTGAACATATTCCTCAATACGTAGAGATGCCATTCAATTTTTGCACATATAATTAAAGTTGATCAACACCGACAACAACGCATGTACTTTGTGTAAAATGTGATTTTCGTAAAATTAGATTTAATGAATATAAATCTGAATGTAATATGGCAGACGGTTCCTAATGGGTTAGTCAAAAACAACATTTTGGGACGATGACACGAATCATTGATGTATTCCAACACTGACCTTGCTCAACGTTTATTGACATCGTGATACTACGATTTTTAAATATTTCCATCGATTCGGATTACAAATATAAATATTATTTTTATTATCGCAATTATTTTCGCGCGCAATTATTACCCAATATTTAAGCATAACACGCTCCACAATGGCGGTTTTATGTGCCAATTTAAATTTATTTAAAATTTTAATGTCTATATCCAATTTTATTACTGATTTTATTTTTATAGTTCTCGTAATGACCATAATTTTAATAATTGTACGTAATTTGAACGGTGATGGGAAATTCGTATAAAATGTATGTTATTATATAAGAATTAGTACATAACTAGTATTCACATATGTATTTAGAATGATTTCATAATAAAAAAAAATGTACCGGGTTTTCCGGGTAAATATTTGAAATAGACGGAAATTATTCTTCAAGTGATTATTATCACTCAATAAAAATAATATGTTGAACAATGTGTACGTAGATGTTTAAATGTATTTATGCTTTGATAAAAGCGTTTGAATAATTGAGGAAATTCCTTTTTTACCGCGGAATTCTTACAAGAATGTTCGCACTCAGTTCGATGAATGGGGAAAAGTTTTGAAAAGATTTTGAATCAAATTTATTATGAATTTATTGTATTTATGAACGCATGAAAACGAAAAAAGATTGTCAACGTACTTGTTATATAAAAATATGGCTATAAAAAAACATGGATAGTATAACCAATAACGATTCAGAGTTGATCATTACTGGTGATGAAACATGAATGTACCATCTAAACTAAGGGCTTAATCGTTTCAATAGAAGCTTTCTGAAGAGCCAAAACCGAAAAAAACTCGTCAATATCTATCGATTACTGTATCGTTCTGTTTTCTTCGATTAATTTTCTCCGAGCCACTGAGCGTTTTCAAAAGCTCCATAATATGCTTATATTCTGTTTCATTTGCCTGGCTGAAAATAGTGTCAATAAGCCATCGATAGAGCGTCTTGACATATAGCTGAATTGACGATCAGAGAGTGGAAGCTTGTGTCGGAAACGTATTTTTGTGATGAACAAATATATATTTATTTTTCATTATTAAATCATTTTCTAGCTTATCTGAAAAAAACGATCATGATTTATTTTTTAAGTATATTGTTTTCATAAAGTGCAGGGGTATCTCGCTGTGTAGTGTTTTCTTTTAAACTGAAAAGCGCCGCTGAAAAAATTATCGGAGGTCACAAAGCCTCCATCTCACCCGGCTATCAACTTGGATCACTTAGAATTTTCCGGAAGTCAACCCATCTATTTACGCTCAATGGTATATATCGGTCGTCTTAAACCGTTGGTCAGCGGTCCAGCCCTGGTACACTGGACTGTTTTAGTTTAATTGACCAGATGAAATTTCTGAAAAGTCAAAAGAAAACGATAACGACAAGTCGCTGTTCCAAGCATCTTATTTAGTTGCGATTTGAAAAAAACTGTATACTGCTGGTGAGGAGTTATTAAAGCCTAGCATCTTAAATGTTGTAAGAGAAAATTTGAGTGCCCACGCCACTGAAAAAATAGACGCTATACGTCTTTCGAAATTGTGTGGAGAATTTTTGACATGACTTTGTTCGACCCCTTGACCAATACTAACAATAAAGAAGGTCCTTGTTTGTGTGGGATTTTTCTGGAATTATACACTATGAGTTGCAAGCAATTGCAAGAACCCGGTTATCTTCTGATTTATTTATTTTTCTCGTAAATAATGCTCCAACGGAGTGGGGCAGGGTGCCCACGCGCTGGAGTGACCAAGTGAAGACCACCACAGGCTCCACCGTAGTAGCTGCGAGAAGGATGCAGAATGCAGAGAATCCTGGAGAGACAAAATCAAGAACTTTCGGAACGAAAAGGATCACGATCCTCAGACATGAGGGTGCCGACCAAAGAAGAATGCTCCAACGAGCAAAAAATCTGATAATCGGATGGAGCCAGGTCTGGAGAATGAGCCGGATGCAATAAATCTGTCAAACCTAATGTTGCGACTCTTCTTTCTCTTTCAGTAACTTACAGATAACGCATGGGGCACTCAAACGCCTTCTTTTTTTAATCTTCCCCATTTTTTCAGGTATCTTTGAGTTGACGACCATGAAGTGTCGGCTTGGCTCGATAATTCTTCGATACTGAAGAGTCGGATTTTTTTCAACCCCTTCTTTCAGGATTGCTGCATCCACTTCACGGAATCGTCCACTTTAGGCACATTTTTCAAATCAATATTGCTTGATTTTAATTTTTTGAACAATCTTTGACATTTCCTGATGTTTAATGCGTCTCCATAAACATCGCAAATATTTTTTGTTGCCTCCGTTGCATTTTTTTTGGCGTGAAAATGAAATAGCATACAGTTACGCAAACGTTGTTTTGAAGGACACGTCTCGGTAAATATTAAAGGGACACGTAAAAAAACCCGAATTTTCTACGCAAAACGAACATTGAAGACTTGGATAGAAAGAAGATTCACGATACACTAAATATTCAAACACGTCTTTCTCAGTCAAAGGACTGAAGAAAACTAATCTGAAACTATGCTTTCCGAAAATGAGACATTACATTACAACCTAATACATACATATGTAAATTCTTTATTCATCAACCATGCATTTTCAACTACAATTATTTACCATATCTGCATTATAAATAATTAAAATTTATATTATTACAAAGTATTATAAATAATAACAAAATATGGCTGAGGTTTTCCTGGAGGGCCCGCCCGACGGTGAGTCTAAAAGTAGACTACCTCTGACGAGGCAAACATCGCATTTAAATACTCCTTGGAAATACCGGCGACCTACACCTAAGAAGGCTAGGCCGACCTGGCCGGCGTAAGTCACAAAAGCCCTGTAAGCAGGGATAGAGAAGACAAGGTCCTGGTGACGGACGGGGTCAGGGGACCGCCTCACTACATTGAGCATAGTCCCTCTTTCAAAAGAAAACTCCGGACATTCTCAATGAATGTGTTCCGATGATTGTTCATTGGAGTCACACAACTCGCAAGACGGGTCATCCCTGAGGCCCAGACGATGAATATTGGCGTTAAAGGAGCCATGTCTCATGATAAACTGGGACACGTAATGGTCAGGAACAAACCAATGCAGCCTAACTCGAGCTAGTACATTGGGGAAGAGCCGGAAACCAGTTCTGCCCGTACTCTCAGCAGACCAACGGGATTGCCATATCTTTAACGCAATACTATGGAGTCTCTTCTTGAGTGCGGCTTGGTCCAAAGCTTCGACGTCGGTCGAGAGAATGTCCTAGTCCCTAAGACGTCCTCGATAGCCACGAGGGATCAACTAGCGCGCAGCCCGGATCTGGAATTCCAAGTCGAGTGGCAGAACGCCGGCAAGGACCGACAAAACCGCTGTAGAGGCACTCCTATAGGCCCTTGTCAGCGCGATAAGCGGCAGTCTTTGGCCCGAAAGGTGTCTCCGAATCAGAGATAAACTAGCCCGGTGGGCCCAAAAATACTGGCGTATGTTACGACGGGTATAAAGATACACATATAGTACCGTCTCATCATGGAGTAACGTCATCCTCTTTACATTAATATGTAAAGTTGTTCAGGGAACGAGAACTCACTCGAGACCGCAACTTTCCTATCCGCGGCTCTGGGAGATACCTTGGGGTCACCTTGGACACCAACCTTGGAATGCTCTACCACACTGGACAAATCCTGGAAAAGGCGAAACACGCCATCGGCTGCTTCAGCAGGGTCGCTGGTGCCAACTGGGGTATCAATTTCCAGAACATGAAGATTCATTATTACGCAATATTTGTCCCCATCGTTACTTATGCCACCAACTTCTGGGCCCATAGAGCGAGTACATCAACCATTCGCCGACGCCTCTTCTCAGGCCAGTAACTACGACTCCTGATGCTTACCAGAGCATATAGGACCTCGTCCACGGCAGCTCTTGCCGTCCTTGCCGGAGTTCTGCCCCTGGACTTAGAGCTTCAGGTTCGTGCTGCACTATGGCTTAATACAAGAGGGTTTGAGGCCCTCATTGGTGATGTGGCCATCTCCCCACCTGTGGACGGTTGCCAGGACTGGTCTGCGCATAGAGCAGCCATCTACCGTACGGCTGTGAGCATATGGCAAAGGCGTTGGTCGCAGGAGCCGACGGGCCGTGTCGGGTACCTGTTCTTCCTGATGTCCGGGCCCGCTTAAAGATGCGTTGGATTGAGCCAAACCACCATATATCACAGTTCATCACGGGACATGGTGCGTTCAACTCAAAATTATGCGAGCTCGGACTTATGGATGATTCACGATTCTTGGGGTCGACTAGGCCGATTCGTCCGCTGTATTGGTGATCAATAAAGAAGCTGACGTCTCGATGAATTTGTGTCTCGTTGCGGCTTCCACGTTATGCTCGTTTATCTCGTTGACTTGTCGGGCGGCCGGGGTTCTAGGGTCGAACATGAAGCGTCGGACGGGTCATTTGTTTTTCACGAGTTTCCCGAGTTTCCCGAGTGGTCCGCGGGCCGAGCGTTCGGCAGGCCCGCGGCCGGTGGCGAGAGGAGGAAAGGCTCGCACCCCGGGCGCCGCAAATAGCCACTCGGGCCGCGGCCGCGGACGCCGCCGCCGCCGCGCGCCAAATTCAAATGAGCCCGCGGGAGCCCCGCTCGGGCCGCGCCCCCTCGCTCGGAGGCGCCCGTGCTATATATAGCGTCGCGCTGTAATAAATCGTCTAGACATCTAATTTTGTTTGGTTCAAACATGAGAAAAATCTGAGGCAGGCCGGATCCGATCGCCGCCACGTGGCCTATCCGAAATATCTGCACGCTTACTACGAGGTAATTATTTCACACGTATTATGCATGCGATATATGCGACGCCGTGCGATATTAGGGTTTCGAGGTCGCCGGCGGGTCTGGCCGCTGACACGTGCTGACCCGACGCGCGCGCCACCGGCGACGCCGCATATTTAAAATAGTTTCCGACGACGACAAAAAGAGTTCTTTCGCCGGGGAGCCGAACAGGTGAAGCCGAGGACGCGCCGTGTGGCACTGAAAACCGATTATAAATAGACCCGCGCGCCCGCAAAAAAATAATGGCGTAGATGGTCAATCCTTTTGGCCCTCTCGCCGACGCGACGCCCCGCCGCTCCGACGCTAACCGCACCGACGACGGCGTCGGTCGCAACCGACGCGCGGATCTACCGATATAATAAAGCATGTTTCGTCGCAGGATTATAATACTGTCGGATTACAATGTGTCGAGCCAAATGAAACATTGTGCCGCGACACACTCAACAAGTGAGACGCTGCATTTTAATATAGAATTTGCACTTCGCAATGCGAGAGCGGGTGAAGAGAACACTCGTAATCAATGCATAGGTCTTTCTCTATAAATTTGTATATTTTTAGCGGGCTGCAACAATTCTGGACCTCCAATCCCGGTCGATTTTCGACCTTCCACTTTTCCCTCAATGATTATCTCCAAAAGGCGATACTTTAGTCCAAAAAAGATATATCCTAACTACTGAATTTTACGACTTGTTATTGTGTCCAGAAGCTCCAACATCTTGTATAGAAGTTAACATGAGGGATTCTATCAATGGAATCTTCAACATTCTTGTTCACTACCAATTCCTCTCTTCTTTCTATCTAATTTTGATCTAGCCGGCGTACAGTAAAGCGTCCTTATTTATCAAAGTGCATTTACTTCATTGTGTACTGTATGTATTCCGTTAGCCAATCCGTCACGGCGGCTCAAAAACAACCGCGTCGTCCGAAGGGGGTCTATCAGAGACCCCAAGCATTTCAATATTTAAAAAAATGGATTATTCTAAGAATAAAAATATTTATTCATAATTTGGTTTATATTTTGGATTTTTTAACTAATCAATATGACTCACGCATTCAGTGATGTCTCACCGCAAACTGAGCTCTCACCTCACGTGTCAATCGCACGTTTCACTTGCACTCGGCACACCGTACCGGATGTGAGCCAGAAAAAACATCGCGTGTTGCCAATAAAAAATATGTATTAGCTTTTTAAACCGATTAAAAACAATTATTACTACTCAACACAACACAAGAGTAGAACATTTCTAATTACCTCTATGCGTATTTTAATAAGATTTGACTAAACAAATGGTTTTCTTTTTGGTACTTACATTTATTACTCGTCGCAATGTGTTAAAATCTAGCTTTATGTAGTTCAATGCATCTTAGAAGCCAAATTCCATCCTGGATTTTTTTTGTTGTTTTATAATATTTCACTAATTTTGTCTCACGGTAATTGTTCTTCTTCTTCTTCGTCCTTTGAAGAAAAAAAAGAAAACTCACGGTAATTCAACAGCGTTATATTTTCTTACGATATATAAAGTAATCGATGTTTAGTTTTGATGTAAAACTTTTGACATAACTTATTTTTTTATTTTTGGATTCCATTCCGGTTCAATTGAAAAATAGGAAAGGGATCTTTCGGTTCTTATTTTGTAAATGTTTTTATCAGGGCTTCAAATTAGAAGTGAATCAAAAACTAAAAGCCATTTTAATTGTCGAAACGAAAAACCGGAGCTGAACCGAAAAGAAATAACGATTTATATCGGTTTATTATAAATTTTTAATACAAAAAAAAACATTAATCACTCGGAGATGTACTGAAAACTGAAAAAATATATTTTTTCCGAAACTGATCTTCTTTTTTTTTTTAATTTAACCAGAGCGAAAACCCAACTGAAAAATAACTGTTCTTAGCCCTGTTCAAGACACAATCTCTGCATTTAATACTGTTAGGTCAAGATTTAATTTTTCGTTTTGTCTTAGTTTTTATTTTTCTAAGACGTCAACCGCGCTGTACGTTACTGTATTTAAAGCATTGTCCTTTAACCAATGATCTTTGGAGTGGTCTATATAATTTCCCTACTGGTATTTTCCTACATTACTTTTGTATTTTTTTCTTTGCCATTAGCCGGTATTAAGTCGATTTTTCCATAAAATTTTCTTCGAATGCTTCAAATCTCAGATAGTTAATCTGTTGATTAATATCTGATGATATAGAGAGAACATGTGATTATTCTAATAGCAAATTTGAAAAATAATTGTATAAATTCATATTAGTAACATATTTTTCATCTGAAAATATATGTTACTAATTTAATTTCCGGTCTACGTAAAATAGATGTATCCAAATACATAAAGGGGCCATTATTGATTGGCTATAATCTCAATAGAATTGATTGTATCTTTGTATATAAGACGTCGACGACAGAGAGTCGGGGAATAGTTCCATATCTGTCAATTTTTTTAGGTACTAATCAGTTTTCGTATATATAGTATGTCTTAATAGGGTATATAATTTATTTAATTATGTAAATGTTACCATAAACCTTATTCAATGGCTCCTTTGTCCGCTTAGATGGAATGGATTCCAGGACAAACATCTATTGAAAATTTTACTGAGCTCTGGTACCCTAATAAATTCCGGCTAGGGTTTTAACCGAAGATATTTATATGGTACTTAACATTAAATTATGATTGGAATCACTTTGGAACTCCGCGTCTGTAATCAGCTGATTTTTGCGCGTGTCACGGACGTATTTTTGGCATTATGATACCGTCCGATTGTTTTAGAAATAATAGAGATCTAATCGGCATTAGTTGGATCGATGATTTGATTGAATATCCGATCATTTTCCAGAGGCACGTGACGCCGGTCGCGCAGTCAGCGCGACGCGCTTTGTCTCGCTGCATTGTCGCACACATTAGTATTATTTTTTTGCGTTCCATGCGAAAAAAAACAGTGTCGGATTTAGATTAGCAGGCATATGATAGTTTTTAAATTTAGAAATACGACATGAATGAAATTCTCCATGCAGTATGCTCGGTGCTTGCTAGTAACGGGTGATATATGCGAATGTTATATTTACGTTTACTGCGTGAAAATAGTGCGCGATGCTCATCTTATGTCGAAATAGTCTAGTACTGAAGTAAAGCCGACAGATGCGCACGCCGGCCACTGGTCCGTCGGTCTATTTATTTTTATATATAATGGAATCGTTCGGATTGTTTCGGTTGCCGGAGTACTTCATCTTGTGTAACATGTAAGCAATCGGCGCTGACTGGAGATCAACAAAAGTCGTGCTTGTTTATCGCCGGCGATCTTAAGCAAATAAAATATACCAATCAAAGAGAATGGAGTTTTATTACGCGGATTTTAGATAATTTTAAATCAAAAGCAACGTCAAAATGGGCCTTTCACACTCACTCCATTGTCTATTGCACAAACAATAAACTCGATCGCTCTCCTCAGTGCAGCGTAGACTTTTAGACTCGTTTAAGGTTTAAATCACCGTGCAGATTATTTTATTAATTATCAGAAGTGTGTATCGCTATCTCTGTCGGCTTCATTGAGAGTAACATTTACATGAATCTAAAATAATCTATCGTGATGCGTGAATTAAATATGCTTAAATTTTCGTACATTCCCAGACAAATTTCGTAGAAAAATGCCATACCATGTACATAGATAAAACCAGTTCCGTTGTGATTATTGTAGTTAAGCGATTACATATCAATTTTGATCTGTCTGTATTATTTATATTCGTGAAGTATGCGAACTGAGATTTTATTAAATATTTTCAAGAGATCTTTTACTTCTCTCGTCATTTAAATGTTAAAAATTTACCACAAACATCGTATTCGGCTTTATATCCGTCTCCGAAAATAAATTTTGAACGTTATTTTTTTGAGTCATGAACTTGTCATCAATTAGAAGAAAATTGTTAAAAAAACACAAGTTTGCTTAGATAAACGTATCCATTAAGAGTATTATAAAAAGTATCCATTAAAAGTTTCTTAGTTGCAGGCAGTTAGACAATCGGTTAAGGAAAGGAACTCGTCCATTATTCAAATTAGAGATCTATTAAGACGTATCTTGTAGAATACGTGCTATAGATGAGTACCTCAAGTCCCATGAAATATCCTAGATTTATTTAGCTTCATCCTTCATTGCCCTGATTCTACAGCAGCGTCATTCCATCTTTTGCTCAGTCCCAATGAATGAAAGTCCGAAGTAACAGCTGTCTGTTAGCATGGTTCTTATTTGCACTTGAACCTTAATTGAACCTAAAACTATTTTAGCTAGTATCAGTGGGATCCCAGAATAATTTGCTGTATTTTTCGTGTTCTATAATGGATGTTGAAGACTGAATATCATTGCGGTTTCAATGTCAGATCTCGGGCGGCTCTCAAGGATACATGGAACTGAAGATCAACACGACCAAGACAAAATACATGCCCATATGCCAAGGACAAATCCTTGAACCCTTGAGAATCGAAGAGTACAGCTTCGAGTCTGTCCAAGAATTCACATATCTCTACTCACATATTATAAATAACAATGAAACTAATTTGGAAGTACGAAGAAGAACCATGCTGGCAAACCGGTGCTACTTTAGACTTCAACAGCATCTACGCTTAGTATTCCTACATTCCACATCACGTAAGACCAAAGTCAAGCTCTAGATGACTCTCATCAGGTCCGTCCCAACATATTAGTCTGAAAGTTTGGCTCTGACCAAACGAGCGACAACTGCATTTCATAGAGAAGAGGATTCTGAGACGGATATTTGAATTCGTATTCAAAGACGGGGAATGGCGTATCCGAAGCAACGAGGAGCTGTATTGACTATACAAGGATATACAGGTCACAGATGTCGTCAGAGTGGCCAGACTCCGGTCAAGGATGCAGGACAGTCAGCCGCTGAAAAGGCTTATGGTTAACAAGCCTTTCTGTCCCCGGAGCTAAGGAAGACCAAGGCTGAAGTGATTAGATTATTTAAAGAGGGACACTGAATCATTGAAACTCACCGGAAGATGGAGCGACGTGGTGGCAGAGCGGATAAAATGGAGAAGAATGTTGGATGATGCTTCTGTGACGTTCTAGCACTGCTTGTTTATGATTGAAAAGTCCCTCCAATAAATTATTAGAATAATTTTTTATCCTTGCTTTACATCTTCGTCTCCCTCCTTATTTGGCTTCTTATGTAACGGTTTTTAAAATCGTCGATTTCTGTAAATGTAGCAATGTTCCACGATTCATTGTAACCCGTCTCGGTTACAATGAATCGATATCGAATATGTGTGGTCTAAAATTAGCTTGGAATATTTTTTTCATTTTTTTTCCCAAGCAGTGGTGCAGTGGCGCGTCCACCAGTGGCGCGCGGGCAGATATTAATTGTCCCGGCTCCGAAGCGCGACAACGTCCATAGTAATTGTTTATTTTCGGGCACAGACGGCGACAAGCTCCTCCATACAGATTCTTTACACGTCTACCGTTTTTATCTCGGCCGTGGTATCTTTAAACGCGGCTTCTACCTCTCTTCCATCCGCTTTTACATAAAAAAAATACCAATTGAATCATCGACGGATCGGCGCTCGACTCTATCAGGATACAATCGACGCATTATATGCGGCATTATTTGTGTTAAAACTCCAGTTTAGAAAATGCGGAATGAAAAGAATACTTGCGTATTTGGCCGACCCAGTTGTTTTGTCTAACCGTTTGAATAAACAAATCCAAGAATACAATAGGCAGTTCTTTACTACTCAGTAGATTCTTATCAATGCTCAATTCGTTGAATTTCATTATTCTCGGACTAACACGAATGCGTTATTGTGAGCGAGTGTTGAAAACACATTCGTTTCGACGGTTTAAAACGCGATTCGGATAATGTTAAGTGAGAGATCGTTCAAGGGCCACGCTTATTGTTACTACACGGTATTCCCGTCCGGAGTAGTCGTCTCGCAACTGATTCACGCCGGGTCCGGCTCCGGCCAAACTATGTCCATAATGGCCAGAAATAGCTCGGCTAACTTTGGATATTTACAAACACGCCGCCTCGACTAGCAGGGAAGTGCAGAATGCGACCTCAGGTGTTTGTTTGTTGACAGAAGCGGCAGGGCAAGACAGACGGGCTCGCATTTAGCCACAGATCAACCGTCACATTACTCAACATATGATTTGTCACGCGACAACTGACGTGACGAGACATTGTGCATCTAATTCAGGCGGCGGCTGCGAGTCGCGGGAGACGATCCGACGATGGACCGAAATTATTGAATAATTTTACGAACACACCGTGGAGATTGCCGCAGTAATTCAGCATTGGACGCGGACGCTCGATCGGACGACCACCAGAGAGCACCGCTCGCCGCCGGTCAACGGAGTGGGCGTCGAGTTGACACCTCTCAAAAATTAAATTTATCTTGAAATAATTGTCGGAGGCGGCTAGGGTCAGCTTTCAGGCCATATGCAGATTCGGCGCGTCGCTCCTCGGAGGGTTTTCCTATCGTCTCGGCGGCGCAGCGTCTCAGGGGCGTCGACCGGCGCTTCTCGGAAAGGCCGTATTTCCGTCGCAGGGAGCAACAGGTGCCCGTCGTGCCGGCGCACGTGCCCGCGGGACGTGCTCGCCGCGCACGTGCGCGCGTGTTCTTCTGCTCGTCCGTAAATAATCCACAACCGGTCAATGCTAAATTAAATGTGCTACGCGACGTGTGTTTACGCGATTTCGCGTCAAACGGGCCGTTACCTAATGCTCGTAATACGTCTCCCGCCTTTATGACACCTCCACATTCGATCCAGCTAGCTCTCTCACTCTCTCCCTGGTCCAGATAACGACTTGAATGTTGATTCTTTCATTTTGTACTCAGGATGAAACTGTGTAAGACCTGTCCGACACAGTTCCATCCCTTGCCATCACCCACACCGAATATACCGGCTTGGGGCCGTTCAATTGGTGCAGCAAAAGCAGTTTTTTTCTTGAAACGCGTGATATTAAAAATAAAACTAAAATTTGTTAAGAAAGGGGATAAAGGAAAGGGAAAGTAACCTTGAACAAATCAATGCAAAGCAAGGAAATACCTGTAGCAAATTACACTGCTGGTCAGGTCCATATGTCCCATAGGGCCCTCCACCGGGAGACCCGTAAGGGAAATACCGCATCATCGAGTAGATCGTGACGCGCAGCGTCCAGATAAGGACAAGACTACAGAACGTGACTGCAATCCTGACAGACGTACCCACACTAGCAATGAAGATATGCTAGTAGCTTAAACTCTTTTAGTTTGAAGATGATCTTGAAATTACCGTGGCCAGCCAGGAATTGACTGACCCAACATTTGGAATCGCCTTCCAATACGATTTTATGCAAATGTATTTTATTTTATTTTTTCTTTATTTTATTATTGTTAAAAGACAATGCGTGGTTGGCATTACATATAAAATTTCATACAACAGATTAACAAAATGGCTTAGCATTGAAAATATCAACATGATTAGCCAAATGGTTGAGCAAAGTAATAGCTTTGGTTACCGGAGAGTTTCCGAGAGCACCTGTCGAGTCGAGTGTTGTCGCGTGCCGGTATTAGACGTGGTGGCGATGGCGGTTGGGGCACAATCGTAGTTTCGTAGATTCTACGGAGCTATAAGGAGCCAGGCCGCTATCCAGGCCAATTCAGTGACGAGTGTGCTACGGGAGGTGCCCGTAGCACCCGATCAGACCATGAATTAAATACGAATTGGCCCTAACCTCGTCTGATTATTATTGTTACAATCCGCGCGTGACAGTTCGGTTCCCGGGCTTTGGCTGGCAACCTGACTCGTATTCGAAGAGCCAAGATAACCTGGAGAACGTCTGTCTACAGTCATGACATCATGACTGAGACGGAGGTGTCCTCCAGGTGGCAAAGACCCGCCCCAGGGTTAAAAGGCCACTAATAATAATAATAATAATAACCTGTCCTCACACTTAGCGGATGAAAAAGCACACGCTACCCGTATAAGCTCTACCCGTATAAGCTATACCCGTAAAATCGAAATTCCCTCATATAGAGATATCTTAAGAATTTCTTCTGGATTTTCTCTAGCCTGAGGATATTCAGAGCCTCATATAGCGCTCAGACGATAGATCCTGATTCAAGCAAGCTCCGAACCAATGTATCGTAAAGCAACCTTATTACTGAGGTGTTATGTATGTAATGAGAATTTCTCAAGACAAAACCCAACATTCTTGAAGCACTTTTACATTCCTCGTATACATGTGAATTGAATCTAAATTTAGAGAATTTAGAATACTGTAGCGATCATGAAAGATGTATAAAACAAAAACAATGCTGAATAAACCAAAAAAATAAGGGTACCCGATGAAAATGTCGTTTTTAGACATGGTCCTTTTCAATGATTATTTGTGTTTTGGTTGTCGATCTGTTAATTATTTCGGTATTAGAAATGGTTCAAACAATTTTGGTGTGGTAATTTTGTATTAAAAGATAAACGTCGCAGTGAGAGGGTTGGGAAAGTAGATAATGAGGTGTTACGGATTGAAGTCGAATCAAATACGACCTAATATATTCTACAATTAGCAGATACAGTCGGATACTCTTCGTCTAAAGTACAAGAACAATTAAAAATAATTGGAAAGATTCACGTTTTTTTGTCTGTTTGCTGGGAGTTCCATGGTGATCAGTTGAAACGATTAAAGGAGCAATTTGTGCAAAAGTATCCAAAATATTTAAAATAAATATATATTTTAACCCTAGACCTCAGAGCTATACGAATGGAATGTAATACATCCGTCATCATCACTCGATCTTGCTCCATCGAATGTTTATTTAGATTAATGCAGTACTATCTATGGAGTTTTTTTTTTAAATATTGAAGAAGTGAAAACGGATCTCGATGTCTATTTTGCATTTAAATCATAAGATTTGTATTATTATGATTTAACATCTTGTATAATACTAAGTAAAATCGAAGACTAGAAATATTTGCAGGAGTATTACTCGGTGTTCAACTTTTCCTACTTCTGCAGTAGAGTATGTGAACTTTTGATAGGGTTAAAGGATTATCTTCAATCTTTACAATCCTGGACTCCTAGAGGTGGAGGTTGATGTGGTATTTGTTAGATGAGGCGTTAATTTACTTTTATGTCCAAGTTCTACTACCATTCGCAAAATGCGGTCTAAATATCGTCTTAAAATGTGTTTCTCACTGATCTACCGATGTATTTTTAATTCCACAAAAACAATATCTCGTATTTGTTTCTTAAGTTCAACATTTTCTTAATCTCCTTAGAAATATTATATGTAAAAAATGTACAATTTATGCCACAAATAAATAATGAACCCAGAACTAAGCGAAGTAAATGATGTATGAAAGAAAAAAACCTTAATATTCAACTCTAAAGGTTTACTATCTTCTAATGTTGAAAGCGATTTCGCACTGTCTTGTTGTATACCAAAGAATATCAAAATCAAGCCCTTCGAGCTTATCATGACATCTATCATCTGAATATTGTTTTTTATAAAAAGCACACATCTTGCTGTGTAATCTTAATTCTACTGAATGTTGCTGAATTAAGAAAAATAATATTTTAGATCACTTCTACGTATATTATTAATATTAATATAAATATGTAATTAAATAATACTTTTGATACATTTTAAGAAACACTGCCCTGTTCTGATTGAAAATGACCATAAAAAGTAGTGATTGTGGCAGCTTTATAGCTCCCAAATTCAATTGGAACAATAAGGTTAGGGCTTAATTACTTTAGTTGAATGTGATCGCTCTTTAAATGTGTTATCTGTTTGGGAAAAACATAATTTATTCAGGGGACAGATTTCTTACAATTTTTTTTGGTGTATGTGTGTAATTTGGGCTAACGGACTGATTCCGTAATACATTTTCTTTTATATTCACGTGTTTCGCGTCGAAAACTCTACAACTCCCGAATTTAATCAAAATGTCGGAATTTTACAGCCGACCGGGCACGTCCAATAGCATTCCATTTCGGTTACAATTTGATCCGACCTTCAGGACCACACATACAAAATGTATAACTGAAATAGCTGAAATAGCCGGCGAAACGGCTAAGGGCCCCGGCTGCTCTTGCACCTATCTCGGTCCGCGTCTTATAATAGTGATTCGTTGAGACATGAAGTGTGGTTCAGTGTGTCCAGTGAAGCAGTAAACAAGCCGCAAGTGTTAGCACGCCGTCTCAATAAGACAACGGAGTGTTATTCACCGATACGTAAATAATTCGGTGGCTTACTATATACCCAGGGATCGGCAACCCGCGGGATCCGCGACGACGCCCAGTCGCGAGATCGGAAGGAAAACGACGTTAGCATAGAAATATGCCGACGCAAATTACTATAAACCGCAATAGGTGAGCTCGCGCTAGATCGAGGGAAACGGTTCACGCTTCGAGAATATCTCTCGGATTCGACACAATTTTGTCGGTCCATGGGCTTCGAATGCTGTATAAAATCTTCTTGTCCGTGGAAAGCGGCATATATCAAAAATATAAACTATTTTTAAACCCGCGAGTGTGGATCGGTTGGCCCCAATTCAATTTGTAAGCGTTGTTTTCGGATTACTCGTCGTCTCCGTCCCTTTCCCTAGACAACGTCGACGCGTTTTCGGAATTCATCAAAGAACATCATAAAAATGGCGGGCATTGCGTGAAAATTTAATTAGATAATTTAATCAAAGCGGCCGAAACACGAAATCTCTTAATTATTTGCGTCCCGCGTCGATTTTGTGCGCGGATAAACTTTCCCCGCATAATCACGAAAATATGTGTAAATATTATAGAGCGCGCAATAATTATAGATTGTTACGAGCAATGGATGAAGAATCGCGTCGATTTATAATTATATAGAATTTTTAGCGCATTGCGATTGTGTTCTTAATCGTAATGAACGATATATCGTAACCGTTTTATTATTAGGGGCGTAAATAATTCGACGTTGTGAGGCAATTTTGAACGTTTCCGCGGGCGATCTATTTGTCTTTGGCTTTATTCTATTAATGTGTCTATTTTTTATGAGCTTTATCGTTCTAAAGCTTCAAGCTTGTACCTCAATCCACTCGGGAACAACAGATTCTTTCTTTCCGAGTACGTTTTTCTTCCAATTTCCCTTAACCTTTTCTACTTTGACTATTTTTTGACGAATCTATGTTCTACTCTCTTTAATTTTATTTTACAAATCAATGTAAAAATCAATAAGAAACTCGTCTTTTATTAAATAATACAGATTATTTTTTTTTGACGGGTTCAATTTTTTGCTAAAAAATCTTTTTGGCCAAAACGTTCGGTTCATAGAGTGAAAAAGGTCTGCAGAAAGCATGCTATATTACAGTTTACTCCGCTAAAATGTTGACCCTGAAAATTCCGGAAACTTTGGGTGGTAGCGGAAGACGAGGATTCTAGTCGAGAAGCGCCTTTGTCCTTTCGATGATCTTCGGGAATTTAAAGAAGGCGGAGGGGCCATGTCTGGCGAATATAGAGACCGAATCGTCAGCGTGGCAATGTCGTCGTTCCGAATAAATATATTTTCCATTTTTCTTACAAATAAAAAAATGCCGAGCACAACAAAACGCGCGAAACCGTTTAGACGGCCAACAATAACACGAGGATCCAATATGGATATCAATGTCAAGATACGTCAGCGACAAACGTTCCAACGTAACAACAAAAGAGACGCGACGTCCGGAAATATAGAGTTAAAAAATCTGCGTATTTTTTTAATTTTTATTAAAATTTAATCAAAAGGGACGTATAGTGCGAACGAAGAGCACGTTATCCGAAGTTAACGACGCATATAACAATTTTAGGATACGTTTTTTCGTCGGATACGTCGGGTTACGTTTCACGGATCGTTCTTCGACCCTTTGAGGTCGCGTTATCGGGAGATTCGCTCTCAAAACGTCGCTCAATCGAGAGGCCGAAGGGCTGCGCACGCGCATATTTCGCCATATCGCATGGACGAGTTACACGGTAATTGATTGCATCAAAGCGGCCGTCTCGCGTCATCCCACACACGGCGGCGATTACGTCGGCGATCTGGCAGAGGTCGGGCCCGTGTTGCTGACCACTGGCGAGCAGTGGTCGCTAGTGGTCGCCAGTGGGACCGGTGTGCCCAGTGTGCCTAGTGTGCCCAGTGCGCCCAGTGTGCCTAGTGTGCCCGGTGCGCCCAGTGTGCCTAGTGTGCCCGGTGCGCCCAGTGTGCCCCGCGTGCCCCGTGCCCCGTGCCGAGCGCCCAGCGCCCAGTGCGCCTGCGCAGCCGCCGGCTAAAAGCGGCGCCGGCGGCGGCAGCCCGCGTGGAGACGCGGCGCGCTGCTGAGCTTGACCCTGCGACTAGCGCCAGACTACCGCCGGTCTAGCGACAGTCTAGTGCCCGGCTAGTCCCCGGCTAGTCCCCGACTAGTCCCCGACTAGTGGCCGGCTAGTCAGTGCACAGTGCCCCCGCTATCCGCCTCGCCCGGCCCCGGACCGGGCTGCTGACTGCGATCAGCGGCTCGGTCGCTCGACCCTCGGAAACGGCGGCTTCCTCGGTCGACCGCTCGCGACGCGACCGTCGCGCGCGCTTTCGGGAAATTTTCGGTCGAGATTCGTCGAGTCGGCCCCGAAGGTCGGTCGATAAGCGATGTATGCCTGAGAATATTGGCACGATGTTCGCGGCGACCGTTCGATCAGCGACGCCGGTTCTCTCCGTCGTATATTTTTTTGTAACGGAAAAGTGCTCGCCCGACAAGACGACTCGTCTTCGAAGATTTATCAGTGTTTGAGTTCTCGTTTTCAGTTTTGGTTTCGTCGTTTCGATCGCCTCCGCGTCTCGTTGTCCTTCGATCTCCGTCGAGTCTTCATTGGTGAGTCGATCGACGTCTTCGACGTCGACGTTCTAATCATAAATTAGCACGATCGTAACTTCCGAGTTAACTATGCCTTCGAATAATATTTTAGCTTAAACTTCGTCGATTTACGATTAACGTATTTAAAGACTCTATGTTCTGATGTGTGCTATTTTTAAATGCGCCTCAAACGTAACTGTCATGTGGATCGCGACGATCCGCGTTTCTTAATTTTTTCGATAATATTTTATTAAAAATTAATCTATTTGATCTATTCTTTTTTTTTTTAAATATTTGTAACCTAGCTGTGCGATAATATTAATACTTGTAATGCCAGACTACGCGTGTCCCAAAACATAGTATGCACATTTTGAACAATTATAACTTTATGATTTACAAACTTCGACAAACATTTCATTTGGTGTTGTGGCGGATTCTTATTCGATTGCAGCTTTTAATTTTTCTAGTGTCATCGGTTTTGAGGTTTCCCCGCAAGAAAAAATCTCCTGGCATCAGGTCTGAGGAACAGGCGGGGTATTATATAGAACCCATTGTCCAAACCATCCGCTTGGAAGATTCTCATCGAGATGTTCATACGTCGCGATGATAGTGTGGAGGTGCTCCACCCCGTTGAAAATAAAATCACCATCCTCATCAAAGTCCTCCCGAAGGCATGACAAAACAGTCCCTTGCAGTAAATTCAAGTAAATGGCCTTAATATATAAATTTCGAGACATTCTGTATATTTTTAAAAAGCCATGCTACTTTTAATCAGGATTTAACCATCACTAGCGCAAAAAAACCTCTTGTCAAAGTTTATATCGCAATTTTCATAGTAGAACAGTAATCCCCCCAATAACGCGTGTTCCGATAACGCGAATATCAAAATAAATCGCGGCAGTCCCTCTAATAACGCGAGCGCATTCTATTCATGCATTAGCTCGACCGTAAACTCTATGCCGTTTGGTTGGGTTGATCTCGCTCGCACATATCTATGCCCTCATGTGTGCGAGTGCTCGCGGCACATTTCTCACCATTCACGCCTGATGTATACAATGAGCATGGCAACCAATATTTCATTCATCTAAGATTCATATTTTTTTTTACATTGTTCTTAGTTATGGCCGATTTGTATTTTTTTTCGAAATACCCGTAACCCTAAATTATGTATGCGTTTCATTATCCCGAAAACGCGTTGTTTTAATAACGCGGTCCCAACTTTCGCGTTATCGGGGGTATTACTGTAGATATCGATGTTGATTCCAATGATTTATTTCTTACCCTCAAAATTAGACAATAACCTGCTATAGATCCTCTTCGAAGCAGATTCTCGCTAAAATGAATATTAGTGAGTAATTATTTCTGCCTCCACGTCCTCACATAATTTAAAAATGATTTTTTTGGTCCTTACATATCCTCCGTATTCATTAGATTGTACCCCTTCAGATAATTATCTTTCCAGATTAATAAAATACTCCATAGGGTCAAAGTTGACTTAAAGAAATTGATAGAAAATCACGGTTACTATATTTATTAAGCCGGCCGCGCCCCGGCTGCGGCAGCCTGGCTGCCGCAGTCAAGATTTTGAGCAGCCAGTCATATCGTATGCGCAAAAAATCTGGCTACTACGACGAGTGCGCGGAGACTAAAAGCAGCCGACGTATTTCATAGCGATATCCTTATTGCGCTCGGGCTGCTCGCAGCCAGTGGCTGCCGCAGCCAGATATGTTTAGCTACTTTCTCCTATACAGTTCTCTATGTCATTATTATTGCTGCAACCGGGCTACCTAGTGGACAGCCGGTGTAATTAATAATAAAGGTAATTAATTGTTGAGTGTTGTCGCACGTCGAGGTCAATCCCGGTTCTATAGATCCTCCGGGACTGTGAACCTCTATCCGGGCTACCTACATCTGAGTGTTATTACGACCCTCACGACAGCTTAAATCGCTATTGGTCATCCGACCCGTATTAGAAGAAGACTGAGCTAGGAGACTGAGGGGCATCGCTCCCCCGATTACGGAGATGAGGCGACGCGTCTTTGTAGGGACCCAGTCGAGGCGAGGAATACTGGGGACTGGCATAGATGGCGTAGTGTTCTCTGGATGGCAATTACTCGATATTGACATATTGCCATATAAGTGTCTAGTTTTGCATTATTTATGTTCTTAATGACTTTCTTGAAATAAATGCTAGTTAAATCTGAGGAATCTGCTAGGACTGTTGTTGTTGTTGTTGTTGGTTGTTGTTGTCGCCATTACCATTATCATTAGCATGTGTTGTCTTGTTGCAGAAGATGAGGGGTGGAGGCGGCGACAGCGGGCGGTGAGTGGCGGCGCGCGGCGAGCGGCGGCGGCGGGGCAGGGGCGCGGGGGCGGCCGCCGCCGCCCCGCCCCTGCCCGCCCCCTCCCTCCTCCACCCGGCTATGACACAGGTACACCCCTCCCCACACACCCCCCAGATTATCCGGAATACCGGTTTCGAGAAAACCGTATCATTATACCGCCGGACACGTCTCCGTGCCGGATTACGCTCAGGTAACCCGCATGCCCGGACGGACGTTATCATATTTGATGAGGGATTCTAGGCTCTTCAATAATTTAAACCGGAAAATGATACAAGCGACCGAAATTATTCATATTTCTTGTACAATCGGGTCTATCATTACGCGGTCCGGGAATAACAGCATATAAAATAATAACTCAAAGTCGACTCTGAGTCGAATCTTATTGGGTTGATGCAAAATATAAGACGTTTTTGTATGATCCTAGCTTTTTTCTTGGAACTGATGAAAAACATCAGTTTTAAACTTGTCCTTTTTATTAAGGATGCTATGATATGCGTCGAGTATTGTCGCGTGCCGGAATCAGACGTGGCGGCGATAGCGGTTGAGCACAATCATGGTTTCGTAGATTCTACGGAACTATGAGGAGCCAGGCCGCTATCCAGACCAATTCAGTGACATGTGTGCTGCTGGAGGTGCCCGTAGCACCTGATCAGACCGTAAATTAAATACGAATTGACCCTAAACCTCGTCTCATTATTATTGATACAATCCACACGTGACAGCTCGGCTCCCGGGCTTATAGCCGGCGACCTGAGCCGCATTTAAAGAGCCAAGATAACCTGGAGAACGTTCGTCACATTCATGCCATCATGGTTGAGACGGAGGTGTCCTCCAGGTGACAAAGACTCGCCTCAGGGTTATTAGACCACTTAAATAAATAAATAAATAAATGATGATCTCTACTTTCTACTCAGTATTGTCAATGTATTGAAATCGCATCGTGAATATGAGTCAACTAATCAACCTTATTGAGACATTAGCATCGTACAGAGATGGTTTCGTAATTGGACCGTGTTTCAACATGTGTTGCTTTGAGTACGAGATAAAATCACTATTTTACATCGATTGCTGACTCTAGATGAGATAGAGAGAGTAGTGTACATTAACGTAGAATGAAAAGGACATTAAGATATACTTGGACAAGTCACATTAACAACTTCGAAGGCCAAAATCTTAAAAAATAAGTAATACTCTGTGTTTAGAGGGATTACAAGAGTATTGTGTATTTCAAACTCTTAGAAAGCAACGATTAAATATCTCCCTTGAAAGATATAGACCAGAATTGATAAACAGAAAAGCAGTAATGTGTCATCACAACCCAACATAAGCTTAATGATTTGAATTCGAATATTATCAAGCACCTATCATATTTTCTAGCCTTTGCTCCTTCTGATTATCATTTATTTGAATCACTGAAAAAAATAATTATGGTAAAAAATTAGATTCATTGGAAGGGGTAATAACTTCCCTTATTGCATGAGAGTTTTACTCTAATGGTATTGACCTTTTTCAATACGTGGGTCAGATATATTGGCTCAAAAGACTTTATTTGATAAAAAAAAAACATCTTTTTTTAATCGGATATCAGATCAAACCCAATAGATGCTTCTTATTAATTTTCCTAATTATATATCTCCTAATAAATTTGTAAAAAATATATAATGAGAATAAACTCATAGATTCGATTAAAAATGCACAAAATGGAAAGACCTAATATTGTTAATTGTAAGGTCGGAAAATGTCAAAACTTTCAACTTCATAAAAATTAATACTAAATACGAACATTTTGGATAACAATATTCTCGTCGTCTCTCTTATTTTCGCCACTTATTTTGTAGAAATCCGTTTAAAAAAATTCTCTTTCTAGTGTTATCTTTAAAAAATATTTCTCTCCTATATATATTATTTTTTACAGGGAACCATTTCAATATTAAACACATATTTTTGTATATCGTATGTCTTCCTGGTAAGCTATAAATTAAATTGCAACACATTGTGGCGAATGCCAATCATAAATATCTACGCCATCTAGAACAGTAAAACTGTTTTAATATTCTGTAGTTTGCAAAGAAAAGGCGACTGCTTGCTTTTTTTACTTTTCGTCGGTCTGAATTTAGACGGGAAATTTTGCGTTATTGATCTATTGATTTATTTATTTTGAGCATTAAGTTTGGATAAAGCGAATATGTCGTTGGTGAGTTTTTACATCGGAAAAGTCGTTGTTGATTGCCTAAGGTTGTATTCTTCAGCCGATTAGTATGCATTTTACTGCCATTTAAGGCTTTTTATTTGTAAACACTTCGTTGATATGCTATAAAAGTATGGTATTTTAATAAACGATGATAGCATATGACATTAATTATCGTAAACCGCGACCGCATCCTGAAAAATAATATGATATGTAGGTCACACTTGAATTTATTTATATATTAATATATATAACCACGACATTTACATAATTTGAATCGTTTCGATTTGGTCCAAACATAGTGGTGTAGTGAGATAAAGGAGTCTATTTGCATACCGTGTAACGGTTACTCGTAGCGGCATGAGAACCGCTCCCTCGTAGAACAAGAAACGCAACTCCAGCTGCATCGTAAATGCATTCTTCAATTGTTTACCACTCGATGCATATGCATAGATCAGACGCGAGCGGGGGGAGCTTTTCTAGAACTTTTTTTTATGACTATTCATCGCGCAGGGCTCCAATGTCATCTGGGGACATTCTCTCCTGCAGTACGCGCGGTATTATTATTTACGATTTTTTTTTATTTACCGCGCAATGCGCGTAAAGATACGTCTCGGATGCAAATACTAGTTTTATTTCTGGTCAATTTTTGAGTTCGCGACGACCACATGGTGGACGCTTGAATGCGGCATGAAACAATAATAACCCGGTGCAAGAATAGCCGGTGCAGTTGATGTAAAAAAGCTAGCACGACGCGAATTGAAGTGTTTTCTATTGTTGGAGCAAACAAGCAACAGTCAAGCGAACCGGCGAGCACCTGCACCATCGGTCTCCACCTTCGAACCGCTTCTGCACAATCGATTCGTTTAACCGCCGATGGCTATATTTCGAGCCGCGTGATTCATACGGTGCCACCAGACGGAGAGCACTGCAAGCCAACTCTCCCATTCAGACGACGGGCTCAATCAACCAGGGCAGGGCTACGGGAACCGGGGAAACCATAAGTTAATTAATTCACGACGTTTGACCGTGCGGTGCCGGTTAAACGGCCTTTGTGCGCTTTGGTGCGGTCGTTGTGTTGGCGCGGAGTGATGTCTTTAGTCTGTAAAAGCAATTCGCTAGCTCTGCGGTTGTACGAAGTAGGAACCGACGCCGATTGCATTGAATCAGAATCGATCCGATGTTCGTGTGTGGTGGGTGACTCTCGACTAAGGCTCTATGGACGATCTGCCTCCATCTTAAATGATCGTGAACCATTTTATGCAGTTGCTTAGCCGGCAATCTTCGTATATGCATCACAAGTTTCGTAAAAGTATTCAGTCTCTTAACCCGATTCTTCTTCATGTTGATATGTAAAAACTGTCAGTGTTCTGTAAATACAATTCGAAATGGTTTTCAACTTCGACCTAGAAAAGTGACCCAAATTCCGATTAAATTGCCAAAGGAAAACCAGAACGAGAGCGAGTACATTAACTATTACGCATCAATTCGTAAATTCTGTCGAATAAAATCAGATAATTGATCTAAATCTACAAGTATTTGTTGTTTTATGCGGGTTTTGGTTTATTTGATGTGGAATTTCTCAAAGCAAAGTGACTAAATCTATCAATATATCCTAGTCTGTATGCGCATTTTCCATTTAGAAGATGTCCTTTTTAAACTTTATTGAATCGGTTTAAATCTATCTATTGTATACTAGATTACGAGACTCTCTAATACTCTTATCGGTGTGCTTATTAAAACTTTAATTTCTCTAAAACATCGCTCCACTATTCACAAATTTAATTGTAGCATGCAATATTATTGTTCACTGCTTTGGTAACTTTAGCAGATCGTTCAGGATCAGAGTCTTGAGCTTCGAGACCAGCTAATCCATCCCAGATCATATTTAAATATTCACCTACCGTCCCAGTTACAACTTGCTTGGATTGTTCAATTAATTCCGCTTCTTCTGAAAAAAAATCTTCTTGTCCTCAAGTTCTATCAATACATCGCTGCTCATTTCTGCTGAATGGCTGTTAATCAAACTAACGAAATTCTCTTCTTCTAGATTTAAATTTAGTACTTTTGTCATTTCAACAAGATCTTGAATAACTACGTCATCTTCTTCAGTTGGTGTACTACTCTACTCTATCAATCGGGGGATGAGCTTATTCCATACGTTACTCATGGTAGATATTACAACTTCACTTTGCAACAGCTTTATAAATGTTGTACTCATTCTAAAATTGAGTTAATGATTTTCTGTTCTGTCCATCGACAACTACAACAGCTTGCCTAAATGCATTTCGTAGGTAAACTTTTTAAATGTATATATTACGCCTTAGGTTGAATAATAGGGGTTGTATTCGGAGGAAGAAATATTATTTTTATATTTTTATTATCACAAGGCAGATGTCCCGTTGCATTTTTTACCTCTTATTAAAATTAAAAATCATGTATGTCCAAAATCGTGTAAGTCGAAATCGCATACGTCGAGGACAGACTGTAATGCTTGAACTAACAAAAAAAAAGCGTAATCGTAGTTTGCATAATTTATCGTACATCCAGTGAAAAATATCCTAAAAATTTAAATGTAGTATCTTATTAAACGTATCCTAGTTTTTCAGGATACGGCGAGTTTGCTTTCTGGCGTCGATATGAATATGAATATAATAGAAATAAAATAATCTAAATTCTTAACAAAAATCTAGAACAAACAATATTAACGATTTTGACAAGGATAAAGATTTCAATATTTCTCCCAAAGTTTTATAAATAATTATTTAACAGGTTTAGTATTTATTTAAATTTTAAATATATCGTTCCAATTGAACGGAATCCTTTATTTATTTTCTATTCTTTGGATTTCCGAAATAACCGGCATCATAATTAAGCGGAGTCTACTGTATTCCTATTTTAGTTGATATATGATGTTATTGAACGAACATCTTTACAAAACGATGATACGAGCTGAAAATACTAGATATTTCAATGAAAGCGTTCATCCATTCATGATAATATTTTTCTCATTCATCTTCCTCTATTATTATTGCTTTTAGTGAATTAAATATATTTTATATATACATATATTTTTATATCTAATATTTAATTCTTTTAAAAAAAAACATTATATAATCCTTTAATTCGGTATTCGTTTGCTCCACAAAATGCGCGACATGTATCCGAAGATTGAGGTTGTTCTGAAAATACATAGTTTTAGTGCAAAAATATATTCAAATGTATTCAACATGTTTTTATGCGAAGATTTCGATCACCGTAATTGATTTACAAAATTCGTTTAACTTAGAGAATTTAACCGTGAAGAATTTTATTGAAATATATTGGAATCTGTTTTATTGGATTTAATTTCGACAATTGATTGAAACCATTACTATTTAATTATTGATAATATATTCATTTTTATACATTATTGCGACATCTTTAACATGTCATTTAAATTATTTGCATTGCATCTCATGAAATTTAGTTTCATGAAATCTTGACCCACATCACTCTCTATAGACACTAGAAATGTGTTTTTTTTCAATGCCCGGCGAATTGTATAATGAAATTCTTATTCCCGGTAGATTTAGCAGCGTGACATTTTTCATTACGCTCGAAAAAAAAGGGATTATTTCAGGCACGTATTGTATTAAAAAAAACATGGCCCATTTCCCAGAGAGTTAGTACTATTGTGTATAGTTATACAATGATAAATATTTGAGGAACACGCTCTGAATGCTGTAGTTTAATTAAAGGACGACACAGGATATTCCTGACAATATTCTGAATCGGACATCCGAACATCGTCCGTTGTTTCCTAGACTCTTTCCGCAGTCATCGAAGATCGTTGGGCCATTTCTTGCCCCTATCCCTGCAACTAGGCGGATCTAGTCTCGGCACGTGCGAATAGGTTGTCCAGTGTGGGTAGCGGTACTGGCGGAGTCGCATTAAGGATGCAGCCGACCATCCCGGTCTCATTAACATGCAGCTGACGCAGCTAGCTGCACTCCAGGACATGCGCCACTTACTCCCTCGCATGCGATCAATTTAAAAATAATAAAAACAAGACGATAACCCCGAGGTCAGCCAGGCCGAGACGCTCGAGCGGTTTTTCGGCATCTTTCAATGCCGCATCCGTCATAGGTGGGCTGTGTCCGTTTGTTTTCCCATTTATTTAATTTTTCCACGCCTTCGCGGCGGTTTATCGAGCATGGAATATAACAGCCGATGGCAGTGGCCATCTCGGCCTTTGGTGTTCTTCCAGCCAAATCATTTAATTGTTATTATGATCTACGCGCGTTTTATCTAAGAAACGGTTATTTTTGAATGGGACACGAATAGACTGTTATAAACGGCCGCCCTTGTCACATTTTTTTCTCTATTTAATATGATAGCATAATTTATTCTTTTACGTGCGCGATAAACGCGTTAAATGTCAATGGTTCAGTCGTATGACATTATACGACGCGAGTACTTCGATCGTGTGTATAATTCTATACGATTTTTTTGTTGTTTATTCAACGTGTGCACAATGCACTTTTCATTTGCATATAGACAAAAGTAATGGAGTGCATAGAAAAGCAAACACATAGAATACCGTCTATTAGAACAATGATTGTGAGCTCTGTATAAATAGATTTAAAAGGTGCGAGCAACTTTATAACCCGCGGTCAATGAATATCGCATTTCCACTATTCATTGCGGAACCGAAGGGAACTAGCCTTTGTCGCTTGATGGGAAAATAAATATTGTAATGGTAAATTATTCAACAATTAAGTATGAGGAACGCTTATACTGACCAAAGAATGGCGGTTAGTTAGTGGAGTAGTTAGTTAGAAGAGTAAAAAACAGGAGGGCATGTTCGAGTAATATAAAATATGCAATCTCTCCAAAATCTTAGAATAAAGGACGTATTTGCGTCTGGTAATCCAAAAGCAGTAATCCATTTTTTCTAAAAATGGAGACAATTGAATAAAATTACACCAGATAAGGTACATAATACCGATGAAACTGGATTAAACTGAAAGAAAATGCCTAACTGTACTTATTTATCTAAATCTGAAAAAAAATGCTATTGGATTCAAGGTAGCAAAAAATCGAGAGACGATATTATTATGCGGTAATGTATCCGGTGATTAAATCATGTATAGTCCTGTATGAGGACTTGGATGATAACATTTGAGAGCTTTTTTCCATAAACAGAAAGGTACATGATAAAAAAAAATCATTCATTTAAAATATGTTTGCTTTTGAAATGTTAATGTCGTGATTTTACCACCAAATACTGCTTAGATAATCTGAACATTAGATCAGAGATCATCTCAATCTTTAACGTATTATCCATTACTACATTAAATATACGTTTCAAGTTATTTTGACAAAGGTTGATGAAGAAGAGCTATCACAACACCTATCTCCATTTTATCCAGTCTTCCACCATACCGACCATCCTCATCTTCCGTAAAATTTCAATGAATGATGTATATAGTCTAACAGCATCATCCTTGGTCTTCCTCTCCTCCGGGGACGTAAGGCTTGTTAACCATAAGCCTTTTCCATGGCTGGCTATCCTGCATCCTTGACACGTGACCGGCCCACCGGAGTCTGGCCATTCTGACGAATAGCTGTGATCGGAACATCCTTGTAAAGTCAGTATAGCTCCTCGTTCCTTCGGATACGGCTCCT
Source organism: Philopotamus ludificatus (assembly GCA_022495035.1). Taxonomy (NCBI): domain Eukaryota; kingdom Metazoa; phylum Arthropoda; class Insecta; order Trichoptera; family Philopotamidae; genus Philopotamus; species Philopotamus ludificatus. The sequence continues at coordinate 28,104 of JAGXCT010035674.1, read as the reverse complement.
GATCTCCAGATTATCCAGTTGTCGTTCATCTTGTTTTGTGAGAGCCCAACATTCATACCCGTGTGTTAGGACGAGCCTGATGAGAGTCAGGTAGAGCTTAACTTAGTTCTTCCTTGAAAGGAATCTCCACCGTATATGCTTTTGAAGTCCAAACACTAGTTTACCTTTGTACTTCCAAATTGGTTTCATTATTTTTTTTAATAAGTTTGTAAAAAAAATTGGGGCGGCTCTTGAATAAAATATTTGGGGGTGCTGCGGAAGATTATTATTTAAAAAAAAAATCAACTTATTCAGCTCTCGAAATTCAAAATCACTGCATATTTTCAAATTTTCAAAAAAAAGATTAACAAAAATTTATGAAAAGAAGCGATCTAAATAAATTGCGGTGCGACAAAAGTTTTTACCGCGAATGTAAACATTTTGTTTATGTTGTCGAATCTATATGTTTATTTTTTTGGATTTTCTGATTGTTCGGTTAAAAAAGATTAGTTTCTACTCTAATTTAGTTATCTAATTATTATTTTGTAGCTCCATTATGCATATCATGTCACAGCTACCATGGCGAAGACTTATGGCATTCAATTGTTCACTCTAAAGAATGGGCACCCTGCTCCTTCCCTTGATTCCTTGTACGTTGCTAAGCGGAGCTTTTTTTAGTGGTAATTATGATCGAGAATTTATTTCTATTTAATGATGCCAAGCTCTGCTAGAACAGAAATCCATAGATTTATTTTTAATCCTTTTTTTACTTTTTAATTCAGTTTTCTATCAAGCAAAAATTATTAATACCAAACTCCGAACCAAACGTTTTTCGATATGTAACTATTTTTACTGATAGATAGATAATTTTTGTATTGCATATTTGGCTGCCTCATTCAACTTCTAATTTCTTTATCACAGTTTTCGTTATTTGTAAATAGAAACTCAAGATAGATTAATATTGCATACATATATTTTTTTCATAGATATTTAAGGGATGCATTTTTTACTAATGACGTATATCAATTTTTAAATAAGTCCGATCCTTAGTTAACCATTGAGAAAAATATTAGTTCAGTTATATTATATTTCATCGTGTAAATATTAATATAATTATGTACATAAATATCTTATATAGATAACGAAAATAACAAAAAGCCCCACAGAAAACCAGAAACAATATGAAAGTTTAGCATATTGAAAAAAATATATATTCAATTTAAATAATATTATTTTAGCAATAAAAATGCCTTTCGATTGTGGGCGAGAAAAAAATTTAAATGAAGAAAAGCCAATTTCGCGGAATACTTCATTATATTTAAATAAGCCGCTTTACAGGAAGGACAAAATTTCCATTCGAGATGCTAATTGAATTTCCTCGAAAAAATACAATAATATCTCCCCAAGAAAAACTTCTCAAATTAACGAAGCAATAATACGCACCAGAGATGAATGTATTTTTTAACCATACACCCTTAATGCGATTATGAAGGGTCACTCTGCGTTAAATTATAAATTCGAAGCGAGGTGTGAAATTTAGGACGCAGAGAGGTAGTAGGGTATAATTTCCTAGTAAACCGTTAACCTTTCTAGCGAATTTAATCCTGGGACATCATCAAGGTTGGGGGTTGGCTAATCCACGAAGAACGGCATAGAAACTTAATTAAGGACATTCGGCCCCAGGAGAATGATTACTCAGTCACTCAATCCCGAAAATCTGAGCGCGAGGGAACCTCATGAATATTTAATCATGGACATGAGCCAAATTAAAATGTATGTACGGGATGTTCGTTAGTGTCATCGGCAAAGTTGGGTAATTGGTTTAAAGAGTCTAACGCGTCGGTAAAAGGCGGCCGTGTATATTTAAACGCAAACACGGGATTCGAACAAAGGTGAATTCATGGCGGAAATTCACATCCTTTATCTACCCTCGGTGCATTGTAATGCTTCGGGTCGCATTTGCATATCCTGTCCTGCATCGCACAAAGTGTTGTTGCACTAGGTCATGGGGTGAACCACCCCTCGATCCGGGACCCGGGGAATGCAACTGCGTTTTAATAAATTCCACGACTGACCGGTATAACGACCCAGCTCGTTGACCCAAATCTTGAAGGGTTGCATAAAGCAACACTCGGGGATGGAAAACCGGTAGAGTTACGGTTAAAAATACAGATTAATTTTATGGGAATTTTATTGTTATACAGTTTACTCTCGATTATCCAGGCTATCGTAGATAAGAAACTCAACGGATATTTTTTTTTTATTTCTTTAAAAGTATCTAAGATAGATTTTTATTTTAACGTGGTTTAAAATGTTTTTTTTATCGACATTTTCGAAGATTATAAAATTCGCTTCATTTCACATATTCAATATATTTTACTTGTTTCACGCTCATCGGTATAAAATAATCTTAGTAAATCCGGTATTTTTTTTTTGGGAGCTACGCACTTAATTTTGTACCGTATTATTAGTTATTAAGTATTTCATGAAGGTTACTACTGTATCATTTCATTAAAGAAATAATTCTTTATTATTGTCTAATAATTGTTTTCTGTGCTCTTACTTTCAAAAACATTTCTCACTTCTGGAATTTAGTTTTGAAACATTCTTCAATGATCCTTCGTTCCATCTATGTATCAGCATGTAATAATTATCCGAAAGTTTTTTTGTTTCTTTAAACGCAATAGGTTTCTTAGCTTTTTCTATTATCAAAAGTTTAATTTTGTAAGTCAGAGATGCGTTCCAGAAATACATGAATGTGATACATTTTTTAGACGCCAAAATATTGTTTAAAATATCAAAATAAAGACAATGTCGCTACTATTTTTTAGAAACCGAAACGTTGAAAATTATTTATTACTCATACATCTTTATATAGCTTTTTTTCATAAATAACCGATCAGTCATGGTTGATCGAAAACAACCAAATTGTCCAAAGGGGGTGTATCAGAGACCCTAAGCATTTCAACTCAAGATATTAATGAATATTTCATCAACATCCTGATTTTTTTAGATAGATTATTTCATTTAAAAAAGAATATAAATGATTAATTATGATATGCTTCATATTTTGGTCAATATTTTAGACTTTTTGAGACAAATGCAAAAAGTTTGTGACATGTTGGATTTATAATAAAAGAGTTATTCTAAAAAAATCAAAACCTTGGGGTCCCCAATAGCACGGCTAGATTAAAGAGTATGACCATCCATCATTACGAAGATCCTTCTCTAGTTTCCTCTCAATTCAGAAGCTTGAAAGGCTGCTATAAAGCTACAGCCTGTTTTTATATTTTATTTTTGTCGCTCCAATCTGTGTTTTACTACATTCTACTACTGTACTTATATTACTACTCTACATTTCAATATACCATTTGCTTCTCTAGACTATCCTTATCCAGCTACGCATCTGAAACACACCAGAATTCATATCAAGCAAATTTGGATAGTCTTATATATTTTATCTGCCAAATTATAGACAAATTGGCCTTCCATGAGATTCGTAATATCGATTTGCCTCCCACCTTGTTATTCCAGGTTTTATTAGCATACAGAGAAAATCTTGCAAGTAATATTATGATGTTATCGATTAAGATTTGACCAGAGAAAAAGAGATTTCATAATCAAAAACGTTATTTTCGATGTGAAGAACGAATCAAAAATATAAATAACTTATATATATTTTTTATTATTTATTCATGTGATATTTTAACATTAAATAGTATCTCATTTAAGATCAATATTGCTTGAGTATTGGCTCTGTTGTTTATTAATTTTGTTAAATTTTAATTAAAATCAGATTTTATGAAACTATCACATTCTATTTAATTGCGAATACATTTTAACTGCCGCCGCCATCGCTTTGCGTCGTTTGCGTGAAAATTAAATTATCCCCACATCGAGATTCGGAAGGAAAACTGTTCCGCCACGGTGCGTGGCCATGAAAATTCGGCGGCGGGGGGTGGGCCGTCCGCCGGGCGAGACGGGGAGGAGGGCACGCACGGAGGGGGGTCTCGGCGCGAGGTCAGGGCTGAGGTCCCGAAGCGAGGGTTCTGGTTTCCAGGGTCGCTGAACCCTCACTCCGTCGGACCTCGACACCTACCCAACCCGCCACAGCCTGCTCCATATTCCCGAGGGTGCGAGAATTTATTATCGGCATAGATTTGCAAATGTGCGCGAGTGAATTTGCGATATGAAGATTTATGCGATCCGTCTGTAATAGCGCAGTGAGCGAACCCCCGCGATAATTTGACTTTCATTATGATGAACAGCTTGTTGTGGACGTTTAATGGATTAGCGATGCTGGGCTTAATCGTTTTTGTGACGGAGTAAGCTATCGATCGTTGCCGGACGGAATAATCGAGAACGATCTGTTGAATGGTATCGATACACCGCATCCAACAGCAAAATACTCGTTATTCGTTACATCATATATTATTGAGATGATTTTTTGAATGCTATTGTTTGTAAATATATGTATAAATATGTGATACTGCATTAATCCTAAATCGAGGGAATAATGATGACTAAAGACTTTTAAAGAATTTTAATTGCTCGTGATACTAGATTTTCATTACTTTTTAATAATTTAATCAGGAATAAATAGCCCATAATAAATTATATTAGATGTGACTCGACGATTTAATTATTGATTTTTATTGAATCCTGCTTTAGGAGTTGAAACGAGATACACGATCCATTTATTGCCTCTAGTTTTAATAGCACGATTAAATTTTCTATACCAATCATCAGAAAAAATGATACGAGAACGTTTGAAATCCTCTTAGAGATTGTCAACAATATCTCGATTATAAATGACTTTTTGATTATGATTTTCCCATTACTATTAAAGCATTATTCTAGAAATCTAATTCAGTAGGAAATCAAGTAGTTTTTTCGGTTTCGTACTAAGTTTAAAATTGGATTTGTAAACACGCTTCAGCTGTATTAGTTATATAATTTTAGTTCATATATTTTTAGCAATAATTCTTCCTTTGAAACTATATTCTCTTGATTCATTTTATTAAAGAAATTAATTTATTTTTGAATTTTTCATTTTATTAAAAACGTTTAAATGAAAATATTCTTCAGCAGATTTTCGGTGTTTCAATCGAGGATTATTTCAAATTATGGAATGATTTCATTCACGGTTCGGAAATATTTTACATCCACAATGAACGGACTATATTTTCTAAGTTGTTTATGTTCTATGTTCTCTATATCTTTAGATTTTATCTTACGAGATTCACAGTTGTATTTTCACCCAAGCTGTAGACATAAGAACACATTTAAATTTTAGGCTTCTTGACATTTTTTTTTTAAAATGGATTATTTTAAGAATAAAAATAGATAATTTAGATGTTTTTGAACTTATCAATATGAACCATAAATGACGCGCGCACTCTCCGATGTCATGGAGCAAACTAAGAACACGCAGCCAACTCACTTGGTGTTGAGTTTCCCTCGCACTTGGCACATCATACCGAATGCGAGCGAGAAAAACATCGCGCACGTAGCAACGGAAACCAAAATTGGTGTTTATTATTTATTATTGTTTTGCTACATCTGTCCTTGCCGTATTTTGACATTAGTAGCCATATTCGATGCTTACTTCGTCGTTGTCGCAAAAGGTTTGGCGTGTTTTCGTGTGCACGGTAATTTTTTAATTGTAAAAATACTTTTGGCTAAAGCAACGGTGATATAATATCATATGCCTCCATATTCATCGTAACATAGCCTCATGCAGTTGTTTTAATTTTTGAAGATTAAAAAAATGTGAACGAAAGACGTTTTAGGCAGGATTGCTAAAAGAGCAAATCGTTGTTAATTTGAAAACTCTGCGATTTTCTTATAAAACCTCAAAAATCGTTGTTATTTTATAAGAAAATAGTTTTTTTTAGCTTATTGGCAAATCGTATTTCGAAAAACTCAGCTAAAAATACTGCGTTAAAACAGAATTAGCTATATTTTAATTACTTTATTTAATATAATAGTACACATAGCCTTGTCGAAAAAATTATCATAACGCCAAATATGCATTTCATCAACGCTAACAACTGTATTTTGACGTTTATTTGCCATTATGTCATGAATAATGAAATTAATGAGTACTTAAATATTTTATACTAGTAATAGGGAATATTACTCTACACCGTAATAGTCAATGTCAGGCTCATACTCAAGAATAATAATATTATTTTTTTCCGGTCCCTGTGAAGCGAGGATTGAACGTACATATACATATAAACCATTGAATTAACTCAAAGTTTATAATAAAACAGCCCAAAAGTTTAAATGAAACCTAGTCACTGTAAATTGTCTCTTTTTGAATTAACGTCCTGGAGGATATTCAAAGTAGGCGCAATCAAGGAACTCCGAATTGCTGTGCAAACTCTACGCACTCTCCGGCGTACATATTAATTCGTTCGACGCAACATCTTTTATTTATGAAGGTTTCAATTTGGCCGGATTTTCCACATACTTCAGGGTTAATTCAATTCCGAGCTGAAAACTTTCAAACGGCACACTCTGAATTAATTCACTGGGGCTAGAATTTTAACAGCGAAAATATCCGAAACGCGTTAAGATGTGGAGTTAATTGTGCGGTCCTATAGATTTGTATGTATGAACTCTGGACGGGTTCAACGAACTCGTGTCATAAATCGTAGTAAATTCTGAATGAAAAGACTGTGAATAATAAAATAGGTGAATAAATAGTCTTTGGGTTGGTAGAACAAAGAAACGCAGCAGGGAGCATTGGCGCGTCAATAGATCGTTAAACACTTGAACTATTCCAGATGTAACCAATTTTAGATGATCATTTAATTTATTAATAAAAAAGCATATCCTGATTCAATAGATGTTATATATTAAATCGTAATAAACACAAAATATGCGCTGAATATGAACTATAGATAAATAATCTAGTTGTGTTGAGTTTTTATCTATTTTTATTTGAATTAATTATAGATCGATTGTAATTCCCTGCACATCCCCTATCTAGATTTTACTATTATACCTTCACTATTGTGTACGCATTGAAAAACAAGCGTAAGTCGAGCGTGTTGAAACTAGAGGGGACCAACTGGATGAAGACAAGAGTGCTCGAGCACTTCAACATCATAGGAAAATGTGGAATACTTATAATGACTATTATTTCTTTCGCAAAAAAAAATATTTATTTTTCTGTCATAAATTCTGGGCATTTATTTGGGCGCAGCTGAAAAAAAGTAAAAACGACATGTGAACAAAGCGGAAAAGCTTTTCTTTCGCTTAATAATTTAAAGTCTGTACAGGCGCTGATAAGAAAAAAAACTTTCAGCGGAATTAGGTGAGATAAGGTTGTCGGGTTGGAAACTTTTTTTTCCGCCATGAGAGATATGCTATTTTCCATTTCTCTTTTGTGCGGAGAATGAAAAACACTCGAAATTTTTTCCTCTCGGTCTACGAATCGAATTTCTAACGCCGTATTTTTTTTATTAAACGTCATGTCAACGTCCAGGGAAGCCTTATGTCTCCGCGTCATGTTAAAAGTCATTCTGTAATTTTTTTGGCTTAACACGTAAACTATTTTCAAACACGATCCACTTGGCCAAGCTTCAAATTCTCGGTTCACTGGGTCATAATTTGTATTTTGATATTTTTTTTCTCTAAAACTAATTGATAGATTCATTAAAAAGATTCGGCTTAATATAATCGATTACTCATGAGTATCGAAATAAAGCGGATAATAAATATAATTATGTAATATTGTTATAGCGCAAGTTATCGCGTGAAATATTCAAAGAATGTATAAAAAATGGACGTTATTTACTTAAGTTTTAAAATAAACATACTTCAAGATATTATCTATGCAAAAATAATGTAAGGAAAATATTAACGCAATTTATTTTATTCCGTATCAGATTTCAAGTTTTTATTTTACGCCGTCAACGCAAAGTTATGCCACGAAAAAAATTCTAATAATATAATATATTATGATTTTATAATATTTATATTTATTATCATCCTTTCCATGTGGCTTTTGACAATAAAATATACTAAAACTACTTCATTTATAATTTTAAAAAAATAATATTTTGTGACACGCTTAACATGATGAATTTATTTAACTTCAAATATCTATATATATTTAATATATAACAGTATAATTCTATTCTTAGGTTCTCAGACTAATCCTTGGATTAACTATTGTTATCTAATTAATTTCATTACTTATTAAATAAAATATTTTATCTAAAATTATCACAGTAAAATATGTAAAAAGTGCAAAACATGTATTAAATTATGATACATGGCATGAATTAAATATTTGTCAGATATAAATACGGCGACCATATTTTTAAAAGCGAAATCGGGGACAAAACAGGGAACATAGTGAGTAGTTAAACTTATCAAACAACAAAGTATTTTTTTATAAAAGCTAAACTTACTTCTACATCTGGGCAAAAAGTTACTTCACGAAGAATTACCCAACATAAAGTTTCAACTTTTTGAAAATATGCATCCCACTGACTCAAATATACATATCAAGTGTTAGAATTCGAATATAAAATATTATCTTTGAATTAATTTTGGTCCATAAGATTTTTGCGGCTAGCTCAATTATCCTTTTTTTAAGAATCAAAGGCAAAAAATATATATTTTATAGTTTAATTAATTTTTAAAAAATGGGAAATAAATAAAATTAGGTATGTGATGCTGTAGAATGTTTATATTAAAAGCTATAACAGCAAACGAAGATTTCTAAAGAGTGAAAAATGAATACGACTTCTTTGTATAAATATTCAATTATTATTTATTATTAAATGAAAAAATATAAACTTTGTTTTAAAAGACTCATTTTATTCTAGCCGTACCGATGGGGTCTATTTGGCACCCTAAGTTTTTTTTATTTTTCTTGAATAACTCTTGTAATATAAATCCTTTGTCTAAAGAAAAAATATTATAATTGAGAAAATTCGCTTTTTTGAGAAAAAATGAAAACAACAATATTTGCATCTGTTGCATCTAGTTCGGTGTGCCGAGAATTCAGTTGGCGGCGTGTCCTCAGTCTGCAGCGGGATATCGCCGAGTGTGTGTCATTTACTCGTAGTGGAAAAATCCAAAATATCAACAAAATTATGAAGCATATCATGAATAATCGATTTTTTAAAAAAGTCCATGATATTGATGAAGAATTCATTAATATCTTGACTTAAAGAAGGTACAGAACGAATGGTCACCGTATATACAAAGTAAAATATTTTAGTTTTATGTTTAAGTTTTATGAAACAATATATTGAATAAAAAATATAGTAATGAAAAACCAGGCTGAGAAAACTCGGAAAATAAAATGTTTACTTATACAGTAGATTTATTTGCTAAACACATTTTAGATTTATATCTAATGAGTAAAAAAATACTAGGTACATTTAATATATAATATTTTTTTTTCTGAAAATTATGCGTAAGATAACTATTGCTATTTTGTGGTCCACAAAGCGATTTGTTTTACTTTAATCTAATGGTCTAGAAATCTACGTCTTTAGTTTTCGTTACATAAAGCTACTTAGGGTAAGAAGTATTTAAAAAAAAGTATTATTATTTAATACAATCCATTAGGCATGATGGATGTATGCAGAAACGTGCTTTTAATTCACGGTCAATCGGAGACGATTGTCGAGAGTCGGAAAATTTTGCCGGTAGATTTTCGTCATTAGACGCTTTCCGCCTTTTCCATTTCCTAATACGGTCTAGGTGTAATGGGGTGTGATAAATTTGGGCCAAACAGAGACGGGGGAGGGTCGCGGCCCACCCACCCTCGAAAAAATACGTAATCAATGTGTGGGGCGCGAGTGCGGGTCGATGACCCGGTTCTCCTGTCGCGACGGCGAGGGCCATAGCACCCGGTAGTCGGCGAGGGGATGGGGGGCACGCATTGCGTCACCATTCCTCCCCCGAAAAACACTATCAATTTTGAAATAGGGCAAAGTGCTAAGGCCAACGAAACTGTTACGGGGCGTCTGGCCCGGGGTGGTTACCCCTTTTATTACGCGCCAAGTTTTCCACACGTACGAATACGGGGGAAAAAATACCCGACGAGACTTTCCGCACCCCCCACTGCCACGTTTCCATCTTCCCACCCCGGACGTCTGGGTTTTGGTTTGGGTTGGAAGTTTATTTTAAAGCCTGACGGGATCAAGGTCGGTCAGATTTTCGGCGAGTTTCGGGGGGGAGATTGCGGAGAGGGGGCGGCGGGGGTGTGGCGAGACTGGGGAAAATCCGGCTGCCTTCGTCCCCCGACCGATGACTCAGCCCATTAATCAATTCCGTCCATTGTCTGGCGAATTTTCCACTGGCCTACATACCGACCCGGTTACCAACCACCTCGGCACGCAACGAGACTACGTGTCCGACTGTCTGTCTGTCTGTCTGTGCATGATATTTCGTACCTATTTTTTCATACTTAATTTATCGCCTCGTCTACTATTAAATGTACGAAGCGTGTCTCATCATCTATTGATGATCTATGTATCATTATCTATTAATGGGATCCAGATATTGATTTATGAAAAAATAAGATACGCCTGAAATATATTAGAAGGACCCAAATGTAACGTCGTATTTTTTTAATGAAACTCAAACTTATATTTCTAATCATTTAATAAAACAAAATAATTACCAATATTTTCTATGACCTTTTGCCATCTATTATGTAAATCGGAAATGCCTTTCTTATAAAACTCTGCAGGTTTAGAATCGAAATAGTCCTAAAGAGTCGATTTATTTCATCTTGTTTTATTTTTTTTTCTCGTAAATAATGCTCCAATGAGCGATAAACCTGATAATCGGATGGAGTCAGGTCTGGAGAATGAGCCGGCTGCAATAAATCTGTAAAATCTAATGTTGCGACCCTTCTTTCTATTTCAGTAACTTACAGATACCGCGTCTCATGTGTTTGTTTCTCTCAGCCAACGCATGGGGCACTCAAACGCCTTCTTTTTTAAACTTCCCCATTTTTTTCAGGTATCTTTGAGTTGACGACCATGAAGACCATGGCTTGGCTCGACAATTCTTCAATACTGAGAGTCGAATTTTGTTCAACCTCTTCTTTCAAGGCTTCTTTATCCACTTCACAGTCCACATTTGGCCTCATATTTCAAATCAATATATTCTAATTTAAATTTATGAACCATCTTTGACATGTAGCAAATATTTTTTGTAGCCTCCGTTGCGTTTTTTTTGTCGTGAAACTGAAACAGCATACAGCTGCGCAAATGTTCTTAAGAAGAAAACGTCTCGGTCATTATTAAAAAAAAATTCTACGCAAAACGAAGATTGGAGACTTCTCACGACACACAAAATATTCAAACGCGTGTTTCTCAGTCAAGGGACTGAATAAAACTACTCTGAAACTATGATTTCCGAAAATGCGACATTACATTTGGGTACATCTAATACATTTTGTATACCTAATCGATAAATTAGAAAAATAGATATGCTTTCCTCAGGATATATATCATAAAAGTCATATTATTAGAAGATTATATGTGTCAATCCAGAGCAAAAATCCTTTAGTGTCTTGCAATCTTCTTCTGCGCAATAGAGGTATTGTTTTCCCAACCCATCCGTCACGGCGACTCGAAAACAACAGAGTTGTCCAAAGAGTCTCTATCAGTGACCCTAAACATTTCATGCCAAGATATTGATGAATTCTTCAGCAATATTTTGACATTCTTTAAAATAATGGATTATCCTAAAGATAAAAATAGTTATTCATGATATGCTTCATAATTTGGTTGATATTTTGGATTTTTCAACAAATCAATATGACTCGTAAATGACACGTTCACTCTGGGGACACGCCACAGTTAAACTTGGGTTCACAAAGAGACTCTATCGGCATGGCTAGGTTAATTGGTCTCTGCGTCTCTTTTAATAGAATCTCAATTCCATTGAAAGAAACCTCTGTACTGCATGAAAATATCGATCTCTATACGTTGACGATTAAGTAATATTAATAGTATAATAATAACTTGTAATGGATTTTGCGGCCTCGTGGATAGGCTTCTTCCTACTGTTTCTATTATGTAAGGCGGAAAGAAATGGCATTTTTATTGTGACCAAAAATATTTAAAGAAAAACTGTATAATATTATTATTTTCTATTTTTTTTTTCCAGAGATATAGTTTCCATTATTATTTTGGATTGCATGTGTTTTATTCATTTTATTTTTATATATCCCTAAAATTTCATGAATTGTAAATCTCTAAGAATGAAGGCTCTATACGTGACTGAGCAGGTTCAGACTCTGATCCTAAACAAATATCACGACAACAACACCATTGATTAACCATGATCAAGTTAGTGTAGATTTTCGTATAGGTTTTGGTTTTGGTCTCGTTTTTTGAACCAAAGTTTCTGGGTGATACAAATTAATCAGAATAGTTCAGGTGAGAACTTTTGTATTTTATCTATACCGCGATGGTTCAAACTTTCTTAGTATTAGGGTTCCTTCTGTGAGCATTGCTAGCATTGACTTGTGTTTTTTACTATTGACTCTGAAGTTTTAGCTCTCACCATTGTGTCCAGTCAATAGATGGCGGTTTGTCTCAGTATCCGTTCTATCTGCATACTTAGGATGGCTGTCAACTAGTGACGAGTTAACTTAAATGTAGTTGTGTGATTGTATTCTTTTCAGTATCAAAGTAAGGTAATGATGTATAGGTAAAAAAATTGACAAAATAATCGTATGCTTTCTAATTATTTAAATAAAAATATCTAAGTTTTATGTTCAGTATATTTTTTAATCGTTTATTTCAAGGAAATGTTATTTTTATTACAGCTACGGTATTTTCCATATCCTTTGATATTCAGTGTTATATCTTGAATAAATTTGTTAAGATTAAATTATATTTTGTCGTATCTCGATAAACATTATGGCAAGGTCGACGCGTAGATCTCGGTTGGATACACAAAGCCAATTGCGAGGTGCTCGCATTTCCACATAATGAGAGGACAGATTGAAAAAAAATAATAAAAATGAATATCCGACAAAATTGGATCATTAAAACGGTAATAATAATAAAGGCCACGGCACAGTGGGACGCACAAGGACGCTGTCGCGTCGCCAGGGACGCCGCTTTTCTCCCTTCCTCCCCCCCCCATCCCTCCGCACCGCCGAAATAATCCGATTCGCCGAAATCCGAGTCCCGCGGCAAGCATTATACGGTATATTGAATAATAATTTTTATCTGCGAATTGTATCGAGTGGCAAATTAATTTTCCGAGAATCGGAAAACCCGCCGATTTTCTTATCTACACGCGTGCGTTCACAATGATAAATTGCCTTAATTAATAATTAACTTTTCCTTTCACTGTGCGAATAATGTTATCTGGAAAATATGGGAGTGATACGAAATAATACGTGTATAATACGATTCGCGGCCTTCAGCCCCCGTTTATGATACGACATTACGATTAATTCTAAGTATGCCGCCGTGGAATCGGCACAGTATCTTGAGGGTTTTATTTACCGAGCAGAGATTAAGTCATGCTGGATACCCAAAATTAAATAAAGCGAATTAATGAGCAAGGAAGTTGATGTAGTGGCTCCTCCTCGCCGTGGGCTCGATATAAAATACGCGTCTCTGTCGGGAAAATTGGCCGAATTTCCTATCTTCTTCTGTAATGTATGTACCCTGTCTGCGCCACCGCCGCCGCCGCCTGATCCTTGAGCTCGTCCATTACGCAGCATGGAAGTGCGTAGACCCTGGCTGGGAGGGGGAGGGCGAGACACCCGGAGGTGCGGGATTTACACGTGCCGTCTGTGGGAGTGGGTCATCGCCCAGACCAAACACCACCCCCCAGACCCCCGACTACCCTCAACCCGAATCTGATTACGCTCTCCGAATATTGTCCGCTTTCCAAATTGTTTATTTTTTCATTATCTAAAGTCATTCTCGCTTGATTGTATTCTGCAGAGTTCGACTCAAATGCGGATTATGTGAAATGCACAAAAAAACGAATTCTAACACTCTTTTTTACACGATAAATAAATTCCACCAAAAACCGTGTAATAAGTCATAGGGGATTTATTCCCTAATTTAAAAAAAAAACGTGTTATTTCATTGAGAAACCACATTACGGTATAGAAACTCGTGCAAAAAAGGTAATAATGAAAACCCAATAAATAAATTATACAAATATTATGCATACACATGTACTTTAATTAGAAAAATAATAATACTAACGCCACATTTAATGTGTTCCGTGTTGTTCAATTTCTTATTAATATGAAACCTGACATCCATTTATGTATGTTTTTTTTCACATGTTGTTTATACACGTCTCGATATCCGGCCATTAAAATCTGCAGTTCTCGTTGTAATTTTGAAGCTCGTTCTACGTTATGATCATAAATGAGAAAATGCTGTTTCATACCCTTGACAAATTACAAGCTCTCGTGAAATAAAATAGTTGTTATTTGATCATTTTCACCGTTTTGTTTACTTTATTACTCATTGGTAATTGGCCATTGTGACATAAAATTAAATCCTTTTACGGCAATCAACACCGAGGCGTAAATCAAAAATACATGTTTCTGGGAATGTTAGAATAAATATTTAGCAATTGTTCAAATTTAAAAGAGTTGACTGTATTTAAATTAATTGTAATATTAAGAAATTTATCCCTTCGTGCTTAATCAATTGTTTGACTAATCCGACGTAAATAGAACCGATTTTTCCCATTATTCAATTAATTCATTTCCAGTCTCCAATAAAATGGTAAATAACATGATTTAAGAAAATGATAGCTTTTTATTTTTTTTACTTGGTTAAAATACATTTCCGTCGTGCACAATAATGTGAAAAAATTATTTGGTATTTGATGCCTATTTTAATTACTCGATTAACATATTTTGTATGTATTAGATTAGATAGATTAGTTTATTAATGTAATAACTTATATTATTAATTCCTCTGTATTTTTAAATAGTCGTATATAAATGCGTTAGGACCAGTAAATTTAAAAAAAATGTTAGTTCATTTGTTTCTATTTTTTCGTTAACGTGTTTTTTTACCATTTCTGCGCGGTCCACTACTGTTTTTCTAATAATTATTAAGATATATGATATTATGCACTGACTATATGATGAAACAAACAATTTAGTATATTTTTATTAATGTGAAAATACATTCCATCTTGGTAAATCATGAGATAATAATTAGTTAAACAATTGCATTACACGTATATGTTTATTAAATAATATCGAATGCCTCGGTATGGATAATATTTGTATTGATAAATTTATAACACATTGAATAAATAGTAATAAAAAATTATCGTAGAATTATATTATTGTATTGTAGCTAGTGCTGATATTTTTAAAAATAAATATTAGAAAATCAGTGTGATAAATTTTACCATTGAGAATCCTGTGATTTTAATTTAAATTGCATCAGTGTTATTAGTGATTTCAGGCAGAAAAAAATAAAAATTGAACGTTTATTATATAAGGTCAGTAAAGATCTTTATTTATTATTTTAAAAATGTTATCTATCTTAAATATAAATAAAAAATCGTTAATAAATACCAAAAAAATACAAAGATAGTAAAAATGAATCATAACCCTTTCCACTCTGAAGGCCATAACTGTTGGCCCAAGTGAGTTTGGTAGGCAGCTCTGAAGGTCAGCAGTTATGGCCCAATGATGGATTAAGTTTATGCGCCGATTTTAAAGGGACGCAGCTAAATTTTACTAAATATTATTGCTTCTAAGTATCGAGAAGGTTTACAAAATGTAGAGTAACCCAACATTTTTTTTATTTAAATTTATAGTTATTCGTAATTAGTTCTCAGAAATATTCATATGCCAATAGTTTTGGAGCAGTCATTCAGTCAGTATTTTTGTATATCGGAACTATAATTTTTTTTAATTCCATTACATACATAATTATTTGATAAAAATAGTGAAAGAGTAAAATCAGTGAAATGTTGTTTATAATTAAATAATAAACTATGGAAAATAATAAAAATAATGAAACTTTTATTTTCAAATTCAATGATACTTTTCACAATGATCATTTCGATACTAGTGATGATGGCTCTGATTATGTTAATTATAATAGTGATGATTGTGAAAGTTAACCAATGATTATTAATAGCACCTTCATTCAGAATTGTTACAAATGACCTAAAAATTTTGGAAATAGTAATGATATAGACCAGTGCTTTCCAATTAATTCATGTCACGGCCCCCTAAATCTGAAAGAATTAATTAAATTGCTTAAAAAATCGATATCGGGTTCAATGTCAGAATTGCTAACTCGCAAAGCATCTTCTAAAGTCTCCGTGGAAAGGCATGACCTTTGCTTATTTTTTAATATAAGTAATGAAGGAAAATGCTGTTTCACATGGGTATGTAGTCGCGACAGGAATAAAAGTTACCAGGGCTTCTTTTCCAATAGCAGGACATTCTTGCTGTTGTTAAGGGGGCCCGACAGTAGTACCGAAAAGGTATCCCACCGCTGCCACCAAATGTTAAGGGGCGCGACAGTAGTCCAATAAATGGAACCCGTCGCTGCCTCCAATATTAAGGCACCCGAGCTCGCGTATCAAAAGGTACACGACCGCTGGCACCAAAACGTTCGATCGTCCGGTAGTTGACGATCGCGCTTCGAAGATCGAGATCAAGTGAAAACACGCTTAGTTTTGTAGATGAGATTTATTGAAGAAATGAGTCAGAGTCGTCAGTCCGATGATAGGTAATTATGGATGTGAAGATAAAAGATCCCAGAGACGAATCTCCGGTACGAGATGATGATATTAAAGATCCCAAAGTTTCCTTTGGTGAATAGAATCTAATTATAAGATCAGAGACGTATCTCTGGTACGAGGAAATCACGGAGATGTGATTTGACATGACAGAGTGAGGCAGATCACCCTGTCATCTGTCGAAAAGACAACGACCAACTCCCGACTGACAAAACAGGTTTTTTGTTGCCGGAGTATAAAATAGAGGCTTTGTATTGTCTATGGAAGGGATGCGGACGCTCTGATTGGTCCGTTATCTCGGAAGAGGGCGCATTTTATATAGCGAAAGCATAAGAACACGAAATGTGACCATTGATTTTATAACACTGTCGCCTTAACCTAAATTCTGAAATACATTTTCATTAAATTCCACTTCAAGGAAATTATCTGATCTGATATCGATCAACTCTTCCTGGGCTGTCCACGTAATATGATAATATTTTAAGGATTTGGCAAATGGTGTTCTTATCCAATTGTTCCTTTCCTCATCTAAATTTGGGAAATATTTGTTGAAAAAAAGTATCGATTCGGCAATGTTATCAAGTATAATTTTTTTCATTGAAGTCGACAGTGATATTTTATTATTCGTGAGAAAATCATTCAAACACGAAAACATCTCCGTGCATCCTTGACGTTTTGACCACAAAGAAAGCTTTTGTTAGAAAGCTTGGAGTTTTATGTTCATTATCAAAATGTTGCTTTCTTTTCCCTGAAGCGAAAGATTTAATTCATTGACTTTATCAAAAAAATCCGCCAAATAAGATGCAAAACACATCCACTTTTCATGAAAAAATAAAGAAGCGAGATCTGGTTTTTTGTCGTGAAGAAAGAGGCACAAGTTCGTCAGTAAGTTCTACAACTCGTTTTAAAACCTTTCCGAGAGATAGCCATCATACTTCAGTATGATACAGTAAAACTTCGTGCAATCTATCTCTTTGCACAAAATTCTAAATAATCTTGTATTTAAAGCATTACTTTTTACAAAATTTACTATTAACATAACTTTAGTTAGTTCACTACAATATGTCGAAAAACTAGATGTTCTCTATGTATTATGCAGTGAATATGTTTCGCATTAGTGCGTACTTTTTTTACTATAAATATGTTTTCATATGTATTATTATTTAACAGACTTAGATATATACATTCCTTAAATATGCTATGTGAAAAAATATTCATAAATGAATATTTGTACTTTGTACTGAATATTTTCGCGGCCCCTGATTTGGGAGACATTGGCGAAGATAATTCGCTTATCAATGAAATAGATAGTAGAAGTGAAATCATCCCTCACAAACGAAAGAAATGTGCATACTTTAGCGATGAGACAGACGATGAAATGAATTTAACATTCATTAATCCCACGTCCCAAGTCATTTGTCAAAAAAATCATACCTTTTATCTAATAATTTTAATGATTAATTTTAGGGTAGGTAATTTAATAATAGAGCCAAATACTCTAATTAACTGTTTGGAACTTGTTGATTATTAGAACCCATAGAAAACTAAAAGAAACTAAAAACAACTGACTCATGTGCAATTTGTAGATAGACTAGTTATTCAACTGGTTGGAAATCACGGTCACACGCATTTGAATGAACACGTGTCAGTATTCCCAGACAGTGTGCCAAAACTAATGAACCAAGGTTTCTCATTTTTATTTAGTAAAAAGTGGTTTAATCACAAATCAAATACATTGACATTTTTAATTCACTTCTTCGATATACAAATATATTTTTTTAAAAATTCGTATTTTTTTTGTTATCCAGAGTAGCCGATTGGTTGAATACGCTATATACATTGAAAATAAGTTTTATTTCGTATTTATAACACTGACGACTTTTATTATCATTCGTTTGCGATAGTTCCGCATATAATTTAGATCTGACTAATTTGTAAAGTGCCTCGTGTCAAAGATTTCCAATGTCAATTATTATTAGCCCGAATTTATTTTATTACTCTAATAATAACCAGGTTAATATTAGGGTCGTATTCTTTTTTAGCCTTTCTTAAATTACTTCGGCAAGTGGTAATTATTTATTTTTAGCTTTGGTCTCGTTATTATCATAACGCGTAATATTTACAGAGACTTTGCCCATGTTAAATTTCAAATAAAAAATGAATAAATTAATCTATGCATTGTATACTGCGCCAGGATGTACGGCTTTCACTAAGTTTCGCAGCAGGAAATTGCCATAATATATTTCGGAAAATAAGAAAACTTTGGTGAAAATTCACACGGCGCGATTTCCCAAAACGCCGGCCGATTCCGGGTGAAAACTTTTTTGTTTGCAAATTTATTACACGCCGATCGGATTT
This sequence comes from Philopotamus ludificatus, assembly GCA_022495035.1. Lineage (NCBI taxonomy): Eukaryota > Metazoa > Arthropoda > Insecta > Trichoptera > Philopotamidae > Philopotamus > Philopotamus ludificatus. Next base: position 9,012 of record JAGXCT010035674.1, on the reverse strand, counting down.
ATGACGCGCACGCAAACCGACCATTTTATTTTAATCAAACAATTAATTTGGCGAAGAAAAAAATATAACATAACAGCTCCTCTACAATCGGTCGATGACTGCATATTTTATGGGTCTAGACGGAATGCCTGTTTAATACACTCCAAAGCGTTATCCCGGTTTTATTTTTTTGCACTGGGACGTATCTCGGGTTCAATGACATTCGCCACGTGTAAATGACGTACGTCATACATTGTGTAAATCATTTTGGCCTGAATTTCGAAAAAAAAAAATACCGGGATTATCTTGCGTATTCGTGTCGAAATTTATGGCCGGTATAAATACTCGCAAAATATTTACTACGATTTTTTGTTATTATTAAATATTGCGCGTGCGCGCCGCGGGACGTTTGATCGTCGGTTCGCATTGTTTATTTGCGAATGGGACATCGGCGGCGTACGCACCTTTCGCTTGTTTATACGAGGCGGGCCCCGTAAACAAGGGGTGCGAGCGAGAGGCGCCGAGCGAGACGGCGGCGCCGCCATCGGGACGCGCGTCGCCGTTGCCATGGCGACGCACGTGGTTCCGGTCGCCATGGCAACCGAGACGCGCAGACTTCACGGTCAATACGCGGAAATAGAATGTGTACTTGAAACAAACGAAGCGTATCACTCGCACACGGAGCGAGTATCAAATGTTTGACACTGTCTTGCGTACGACATTTGTTTATTTGATCCGTTCATTGATTGTTATTGTTCATTCACTGGATCGCAATTATACATTATTTTTAGAATGAAATCTGTTGATTATTGGCTACGATAAATAACTCAGTATCCGTTTACATGTACGTTTTAATGTACCGTTCACACAGAGATCGAAACTCTAATTTCTTCACGAGTCGGCATTCTCAAATCTCCTAGATTGAGGCTCCCCAAGATCCTTTACACTCAGCATCTCATATCGCTAATACTATGATGGAGAACAATCTTCAATTGGTCGCTTCAGCATCTCTGCCTCCTTGCATGTTACCAAGCGTGACGAGATTCTCCAGGCATTCGTTTCTACTATCGAGATGTCTAAAGTAGCAAAGAATCCATTTGAGACATATGGTTAGGAGTGTCATTGTTTTTTGGACTTGGGCTGCGAGAGGATGCTTTCTGCAACTATTGCGAGTGCCTCGAACAAACCTCTGAACACTTACTGTGGGAGAGTCTGGAGTTTGACTCATAGTCAGGAAGACCCATGTCCCAATTGGCCACTGCAACCCTGTGGCTGATCAATGGCGTAATTCAGACCATTCTAACTATGGATGTAAGTGTCTACTGTTGAGGCGATTGCTCTCTGTGCCTGTCATAGGACGGGCCTATAAAGTCAAGCCTCCATCCTGGAGAGGCTCGAGCTGCAAACCAGTGCACTGATGCTGATTTCGTATGGCTTTTACTTTGCCATTCTTCGCGTGCTCGTCGTTGTTGGAGTTTTCCTCCAACATTTCGGAGTACACCAAAAACAATATTAGTTGGCTGCGTAATCCAGGTGCAGGTTGACCCACTAGCCTTACGGAGGGGCATGCCCCTCTTTGGGTCGACAGGCCAACATTGCACGCCTTAGCGATAGTCTAAAACAGCCACCGGGTGCGGCATTGCATCCATCCGAACGAGTTTCCTCGTTGCCGCTACGACATGGGAACTGAAAGGACGGAGCGAGTTTGTAGGAAGCGGAAATGTGATGGGAAACGGCTCAAGGAACTATCCCGGCATTTGCCTTTACGGATGGCTAACAGGGGAGCCGGGTCAACCCTAGCCAGGATAGTGCATCTCACCAATTACTGGTGACAGAGATACAAAGAATTATTTCTAGATAACTCTACGTGGTTACTCTAAAGCATGTTTTTCTACAGACCTTGACGTGATTAATTCTAAGCATGCTTTAAGTCCTAAGCAATTATTAGTTAGTCAACATGTTAGGGTCTTCCTTCCCAGGGCACACCGGCCCTGCGGTGAGAAACCCCCCAGGGACCATACGATGATATTTATGCTTTGTTCCGTCGACAACCTGAAGTGGGAAAATTCTAGTGGCGTCGACGACAATAGGACTGTTTTTTTCAGCTGATCTCATGCCTCACAGCTGGATTTCAAGGTCGAGCGGGAGGACGCCAGCAATAATTAAAAGTGTTACTGTTGAAGATGTGTGATAAGCGCCAGTGAGATTAAGGAGAGGCGGGTGCTGTCCCAATAAAAGGATTCTACTAACATATGACATAATGCGGACAGATAGGGTTTTTAACCCTTTCAATGCGGCGGGTCTAAACACGATTCTGCATCTGAGTGCGGCGCCGTTTTGAATAGGAGGTGGATTTTTTTGGCGAGGTAAATTTGTATTCACCGTTTACCGCTATATTAGACCATTTTCGTATAAGAGATTTTTGTAAACATGTTGATTAGGATATGTTCTTCCATCTCAACTAAAAAAATAAACTCGATTCGGTTTATTTTCATAATAATAAATCGAACAAAATATTAATTGCTCAAACAGAGATTATGTGAGAAAAAATGGGAATGCGAATCAAAATCAAAAATACGAAATGCAATTTTCTTATACCATTACATCCGTACACGTGTATGTGTAACATAATGTACGTGGAACACCCTTAACAACCCCTGAGCCCAGATACGTTACTGATACTACTGTGGAGATTTGAATGAGACACCACGCGCGATTTGAATCGTTACAATTCATATTTACATATTACATGGTTCCTAAAAGATCTTGTGATATGTTGTATATTAATTGATAGCTGTGTTTATTAGCTGATTTTTAAAACAAACACCATCACTTAACTCGGTCTAGTTTACACGTAACGACAAGTTAAAGTTTTAAGAATCTCGCGCATGTACGACATGCGGCCGCACCCTGGACACGATTTGTATGCGGATGTACGTCATGCGCCCCGCACTGAAAGGGTTAACCATAAGCCTTTTCGGTGGCTGGCTATCCCGCATCCTTGACCCGTGAGCGGCCCAACAGAGTCTGGCCACTATGATCACAGCTGTGACCGGCACATCCCTATATAGTTGATACAGCTTCTCGCAACACTACATTTTGAAGCCATCATTTTTTTCTGCATATTTTACTTTATTATCCAGGTTTCTACACCACGTTTCTGCACAAAACATTCGATAAAATTGACATTATAGTTTTAGCCATCTCAATTCGTCTTTTTATCTCTAGTAGTATTTAGTAGAGATCCGAGTAACTATTAAGTTATTATACCATTATCATAATAAAATGATGCTCAATCTTTGAACATATAGGACTCTCGCATGGAAGTCGAGGCTAAAGGTGTCTGGTTCTCACAATAACGCGAGGACTTTATACTAATTCGGTGATGTATAAAATCTGATAAAGACCAGTTATAAGTATTAGGGGATTAGGTTATTAATAATATATTTGAAGGTAGGAAAGATGGCAGAATAATTTAGCTAAAAAAGTGTGTATTTCTCGCATTATTTATTTTATTTGAATACTTAATAATACACAATAAATATAGCTTTGATCGCGATCGTATTTCCATAATTATCCATAATTATTTGGGCTTTTCCATGACTTCGGTGCAGACTTTACACAGGACAAACTGATGATAATATATTAATACGAATGTGGTTTGACACCTGTATTTGTTTAGTGAAAGGTGTGGCGGTGGCGGTTCTTCCTGAATTATCTATTTTTTCTATCGAAATTCGTTTAGTGAACAGGATAACCGAAACCTAATATTTTTTGTATTTACACTGTTCGATACGACAAACCTAACCCATTCTTGTAGATAAATTTGTTCTTCGGCTGAGATTTTTTCTTAGAAGTCAATCTCTATTATATTTTCTTTTGTGCACGTAGTAAGGCTATCGTTTTATTTTATCGAAAAAAAAATCTATCAAAAATCTAACGAAATAATTATTTCATATATTATTTTTTGGGCATTGATTTTAAAAAGTTTCAGCTTTTAAATAAACCTACATAATTGGCTGTTGCTGGAAACGATATACCGACGCCGAAATGCAATAATGCTGTATCTCAAAAAATACGATACAGTATAAAGAATATTACTTTCAATTTTTTAGTTTTTGTCTACTAAATGTTGTAAAAAGATATAAATTACGGTTCTACTCCTTTTAATTTAAGAATTATTATCTTTATGAATTACTTTTTGACTCATCTCTAAGTTTCGTTTTTCAAGATACAGCAAGATTGCTCTTAAAAGTCAATTTTTGTACGAGTATAAAGAAATACCCCTAAATCATAATTCATCACAATATTTTCTCAAAATAATTCACATTCACAAAATAATTTCTCAATAATCTGGATAATTATTGAGAAATTAGGTTACTACTTTTTTGACGTTTCGAGTCTATATTTTATAATTTCGTGAATCTTCTAGAGCCAATTTTAGAATCGCTAACGAAGGTACATACAATAAGGTCGAAGAATATCAACTAATTCTTCTTTCCTTCCCATAAATTGTATCTCATATTCTCGTTTTTAGATTTTTTGCTAAAACAAAAACCGTGTAAATCGAAACATATTATATTTTAAAACAATCGATTAATAATTTTGTTTAACCTAGCCGTGCCGATGGACTATTTGGGACCCCAAGGTTTTATTTTTTCTTGAATAACTCTTTTAATATAAATCCTTACTTGTTACAAACTTTTTGTATTAATCTAAAAAGTCTAATAAATAATCATTGACCTTTATTGTTTGTAATTGCGAAAAAAAAACAACAATAATGTGCCAAGTGCGAATGAAACGTATACTAGTGGTGACACGTGCCGCGAGAACTTGGAGGTCGCAAGTCAGCGGTGTGTCCTTAGTGTGCTGCTGGATATCGCCGAGTGTGCGTGTCATTTACGCGTCATATTGATTAGTTAAAAATCCAAAATATCGACCAAATTATGAAACATATCATGAATAACATTAAAAAAAGTCAAGATTTTCATGAATTATTTATCAATATCATGACTTGAAATGGTATATTTTCATACATTCATTTCATACTAAATATACCCCATCGACTGACGCTGTTGGTTTCAAGCCGCCGTGACGAATCGATTAACCAAAAACTATAATTTGATCAAGTCATTTTGTATCTGTCTGTGTATTTTTGGCTGTGATGAAAAATTATTAATATTTTACAAATTATTTCCTGGATTAATATATTGATATATCAAGCATCTTATTATCTATTTAAATAATTATTATTAATAATTAATATAATAGTTTTCATTCACTTTATTTTTACGAGTAATAAATATTTTATTTTGCAATATTATTATTTATATAAATAGACACGTATAAACTTACGTATTGCCGATATATACTTATTTTTATACATACACATGGCGATCTTATATAACGTTTATTCCCGACATTTTACTACTCCTTAGCTAAATTCATCTGATTTACTGGTATTTTTTTCTCACATTCATATGTATATTTTTTCCGCATCGGTTCAAGGTGCTCTTATATGGAAGCAATGAAACAGCGTGTGGTAACTCGTGTTATGCTAATAACATGACTTTATGATGTCATTTTGACTTTATTGTCGGTAGTAAAATGTAACCAAGGAATAAAATCATTTCGGATCTCGGAGAGAAATCCTTACATTTTCATATAAAATGCCTTTATGACGTCTCCAAGGTGAAATTTCGCACTTGCTTAACATTTTCGGTGCGTATGAATATTTCTCATATTCTTTGATAACGCGGATAGAGCAGATACAGTATCGCGTGCGATCTGTACACATGTAAACCGACCCTGTACAGATCGATTGTTCTAGTTTTGTCTTATACAATGTGTCGTATCGGACTTATCGTATCCTATTAATTGAATTTTGTGACCCCAAGATGTAATCGCCGTGACCTACTCGTTCTGTGATCACTCCACTTCATGACAAACAATTCGTATCGCTGCTCGCTTTGTATGAGCGACACAAATACAATGGATGGGTCACATGCTTTTCCTCTCCATGACCGATAACATTCCCTAACTCTATTATCATTATCTATTATTATCCGAATATATGTCAGCCGGGTATTAAAATTTAGGAATTTTCTATTATCGACTGCGCCCACCCACGGCCGGCCGATCAATGCGAATTTTACGATCCCCCAAGAACTATTATAAAAAGTATGCGATCGTATAAATACCGATAAATATTAATTTTAAACGCTTCATACTTCAATTAAGTTATTTATGTAGGAAATTAAAGTTGAATTTATTGTTCAAGAATTTTGCTCGAGCAATTAAAATCATAATTGATCGAGCAAGAATTTTCAATAACACATATACTTAGTATATTTCGGTTTTACAGCGTCCCAATTTGAATGCTTTCAGTAGGTAATTAAATTCAATCGTTAATTTTTTATACTTTATTATCGATTAAATTGAAATTATCATAAATAATGTGCGCTCATTGTATGTTTTATATGGAAATGAGCATACGTTTTTTTTAATTTATGTTTATGATCAGATGTTATAAATTATTTTTCACACTCGTATAATAAGGGTTTCCAAACTTATTTGGCTCGGAGCCCGCTTTTCAATTAGATATTATTTCGGCGATCATTATAAAAAAATCAAATCAAATGATATGTAGCTATTTTTTATATATTATTATCTTTTTTTAGTCATACAATAATAAAAAAGTTTCTTATTATAGCTCGAATATAACTATTGCACTAAAAATAGGCGTACCAATGTCTCTATTTGGAGCCCTAAGTTTCAAGAACTTTTTGTATTTGTCTAAAAAGGTCTAAAGAATAAATATTATGAATAATTATCGACCTTTATTCTTCGCCAATGCGAAAAAGAATAAAATACAAATTACGCTTCTGTAGCCACAGTGTATTACTATTTTTATTCTTAGAATAATCCATATTTTTTAAACAAAAGTCAAGATATTGTTGAAGATATCATAAAAATTTTTACACATCTAAATTCTTGGGGTCTATTTTTTATTATAAATAGTCCTTCGGACGTCACGATTGTTTTCGAGCCGACGAGACAGATCGGTTATAGATTCTTTCAGTCAGTAATTATTATACGTGAGGCGTTTGCGAGGAGGCTGAAAAATGTTACAGTAAATCTAATGAATGGATAAATAAAAGGTGGCGATCATAATAAATATTAATAATAAGACGATACTTCTATTACGCGGTTGATGAATTGTGACATATTCGTTTAAAGCAAGGTTTTTAGAAATAACAGGTCTGATTTGGACTAGATAATTTCATTAGAAAAAAAAATATTAATGATTCTGAACAATGCTTGGAAATATTTTCCATTAGAAATCGTTTCTACGTCTGTCAAAGATTTACAATTTAAATTCTTGCTGGAAAAAGTAAAGGATAGAAGTTGTCATTGGAGAAAATATTGTACCAACTACTAGTCGAAATATTAATTGAATGTTAATTAATGACTCAGGAAAAGTTTGAAGTTTAAGGAAATTACAAAAGATATTAAAAACAGCCAATTGGTGATTACGTTTGTTTTAAAGGTTAAATTCATAATACTCGAGTAACTTTCATAGTAAAATCCTTACAACCGATTTTGAAGAGAAGTAAAATAAAGAGTATTGTAATTGATAGTGATGTTGAATGACTTATATTATTTAATTATTTTATATAACACCATGATAAAACCAGTAATTAACATGACATATAAAATCCATTAAAGGATATAATAATTTTTCATGAACTTTAAACATATAATAACACGGATTTATATTACACGACATTTTTGTGGAACCATATAACCATGTTGTACGAGATCCGAGTGTACTTTTTCACCTTTCGGGGATTACATTAATATTTATGGAATATATATTTGTTTTAAAATTGGCAAATCATCTAAATTTCTTAGACGAAAATTTTAAATGTAATTTGCAATGTGCACTTACGTCGTTTTATATAACACCATGATAAAACCAGTAATTAACATGACATATAAAATCCATTAATTTTACTGTCAATTATGATAGATGTGTCGAATTTCGATTTTACTACAATTTAATTGAACCCACGCCAAAAACCAGTATTTATATTAAAACCGCCATTTCATATTTTATGGACGGAACGTAACTATATTAAAAAATCGTATCGTATCAAAAATAATTAATAGAACACATCCTTTAATAGAATCGCATTTTTTGTCATAAATAACGGATAAAACATGACTAAAATAGTCATACAAGGATTACAAGACCGAAACTCTAATATCACTATTCTTTTTAAAAGAATATACAGAAACTCTGTCAGCTGCGCATTGTTTCTCTGTGTTTATTTACATATAATATTATGTTATGTTATGTACGCGTCATACAGCACATAACAATAATGGCACGTGCTATGCCTATTCACATCTCCGACTTCCAAGTAATTTTCAGACAAAATATGTATACATGTCTCCCTTGGATGTCGCGCTCGTTATTTTTCTATCGTGTTTATTATAAAAATATAACCTTAAATCATGTCGAGCAAACTGAAATGATAAAGTTAATGATAAAAAAAACATGCCATTACTACGGAGACCAAAATTAAAAATAATACAAACAAAGGTGACGATTAGAACAATTATAAACGATAGATCAATGATCATATAAAAAAAAATTAGCAGTACCAATACAGTATACTAAAATTACAAAAAAGAGGAGAATTAATAGAAGAAATTAAAAAAAAATGCTGCTTATGCTTATACAGAGAAAAGCTTTGAGTCATTTTATGGATCTACAGTGTAAAAACTGTGATGGTGCTGAAAACCATACATTTACTGCAAACCACGGATGGTCTGAAAAGTTTAAAGAATGTTCCAAACCATATATACATATTAAAATGATATCCAGCCAGTGGAGAGTTGATATTGGAAACAAATGTCAAATCGGTCATACATATCCTAACAAGAAAAATCTTTGCAAGGTTTTAAGGACTCTAACCCTTTCAATGCGGCGGGTCTAAACACGATTCTGCATCTGAGTGCGGCGCC